>CM076582.1:790204629-790364187 GCA_034641835.2 Pinus albicaulis | reverse complement strand
TCAATCCTAACCTGAATACTGAACAAAAAAGATTGCTGATACAACTGTTACAGAAATAGAAAAAGGCATTTGCGTGGGACTATACCTATATGAAAGGAATCCATCCTACCCTATGCACTCACCACATTTACATTAAAGAAGATTTCAAACCTGTTAGACAACCTCAGCGCCGAATGAACCTCGCACTTAAGGGGATAGTAAAAGAATAATTGCAGAAACTCCTTAATGCTAATTTCATCTATCCTATTTCTGATAGTTAGTGGGTGTCTCCGCTTGTCATAGTTCCAAAAAAGAAGGGAAAATGGAGAGTTTGTGCCGACTATAGAGAACTTATTAAGGCCACTCAAAAAGATCATTTTCCCTTACCATTTATTGATAAGGTCTTGGACATTCTTTCTAGAAAAAAATTCTTTTCATTTCTAGATGGGTTTAGTGGCTATAATCAAATACAGATTGCTCCAGAAGATCAAGAGAGGACAACCTTTACTTTTCCATGGGGTACTTTTGCATACAGAGTCCTCCCCTTTGGTCTCTGCAATGCACCAACAACCTTTCAAAGGGAAATATGAGGTTTTTTTTTCTAATCTTTTGAATGATTGTCTTGAAATATTTATGCATGATTTTACACCCTACGAGGATGCCTTTGAGACAGCATTAGCTAACTTGGAGAAAGTGTTGGAACGTTGTGAAAAAACTAATGTTGCTCTGAGCACAGAAAAATTCCACATGATGATGACCGAGGGAATTGTGCTGGGAAATTTCATTTTAGCAGATGGAATCAAGGTAGATCCTGAAAAAATTGAGGTAATTGTTGAGCCCCAAGATTGTTCTTTCTTTCATCTTACTTCACTCCATTTTCCTTTGTCCATTGTTATCCCAGGCCCAAATGATCAATAAAATTAGTGAAAATTACTTTAAGAATGAATATCATGGCTAGCTTGCTAAGTTTTGTGATTTTGTCATTGTAATGCATTTTGAACTGAAACTAGCTACAGAATGCAGGCATTCCGTAGCTAACCACCAATTCTGCAGCTATCTTCACGTTCAAGCATGTTCCAGGTGTCCTCTCAGGAAAAGCCACACATGGGTGTATTCCACATCATGTCCTCAACGTTTGTTGCTCACCATGAAGAATGAACTGAATTCTGGACGTGGTTTTGTACGTGGGAACTCATACAAGGAGGCAGACTCCTAATAGGACAAGGATAGTCCAGATGTCCTTTTTCCCTTTACGCTGCCATCTTTAGAGTTCTAGTACGATTTTGATATGAAAAGACAATGATCCCCGTATTGTTGAAAGTTCTGTTATGAAGATTTGTTATAAATGTACTCGGGAAACCGAGAGAAAAGCTCTAGATTTTGATTAGATTTCGAGGATTGACTGCTATATTTCTGAAGACCGAGAATACTCTGTTTTAAAGTTATTTTCCTTTAATGAAGAAGACAACATTGCTTTGAACGCGTTGAGTTGATCTTGAGTTAGATTCCGTCTAGTGGTAGAGGGCCCCTACCTCCTGAGCAGCTTTAATTTCGTAATTTAGATAAGTATCTTAGTTCGTTTTCAAGTTTTTGAAGTTTGCGTTCATAGTTAATTTCATTAGTCACTATAGCTATACTTGTTCTAAGAAACTCTTCCAAAAGATCATTATAATGAATGAGAAATGGCTGTAGTGTTATAGATTTTAATTGCAATTTCTTTTGTTCATTATCACAGTTGAACTTATTCTAGTAAACTCTTCCAAAAAATCATTATGATGGCTAAGGCATGACTGTGATACTGAAGGTTTCAGTTGTTTGTTTACACTAAGTATCATAGTTGATCTTACTCTTAAAACGCTCTTCCAAAATATCATAACAATGGGTAGGAAATAGCTGTGATGTCTTAGTTTTTAATTGTAATTGCTTTCAGTTTTCATGTTTGCATTTGCATTGAATTGTACAGCCAGGATTGTTCTAATAAGCTCTTCCAAAATACCATTCATGATGAACGAAATAGGCTATAGAATCCCATAGATTAATTTCATGATAACTTAGTTAGAGTACTTCGGAGTCAAATTGCATTCAATTCATGCTCTGCTATTTCGTTTTAAGTTTGATAATGGCTTGTTAGTTTAGCACTGTTTATTGTAGACTGGTAGCACTCTAGTTCAGTTCTAGCTTAGCCCACTGTATTTACATTCCACATTTAGTTGTCATCCATTGCATATTAATTTACATTAGTTGTTAAACTTAAATACCACGGCCTTCATTATTTACAAAAATTCTTTTGTTCCAAACCTATATTAACTCATAATCATCCGGACAGAAGACAGTATCAGTCCAAGGCCTGGAGTACTTTTGCAACCTTTTTACCATTTCACAAACAAGCCTTTCCTCAAGACTATTCTAAAAGGAAATCTATAACTTTTGAGTAAGGTTTATGATGTTAAACTAAGTTGCAGAATAGAATTAGGAGCTAGTTTTAGAGTAGAGATCTTATGATGTTACCAATGTTCTCTTCCAAATATGCTTCAACAAACCTTTAATCATGGATAAGATGTTGTATCATTATAAGCTGATTGTTTAATTGTTTAGTTAGGAGAATTTGTATACTTAGCTGCCCATTTCTCAAGCTCTTCCAAAATACCTTTAATGAAATAATTGGACAAGTTAAGTTTATGTTTTGATTCATTTTCTTGAAGTCATTATCAAGCTTTATATTTTTCTTAGTCATAATTTAGGTTTGATTCTGTTTCAGTATTTGCATTTGCATTTGTCATTTGTCATCAATAAATTAGGCTTCACTCTATTTTTGACCAGTAGCTTCCTTCCACTAGCATTTAGTTCTTTTCCTTGTGAACATAAAATCATCAAAATACCAAAAACATCATAAAACACTAAACACAACGCATTGAGAAACAAACACTTAGGCACATACAGTGCACTTCACTTCAGCATTTTACCAACCCTGGTTGACAATTAAATGAACTCAATTTAGGAGACTAGGTTGAGCACAAACATTTTGGCGTCGTTGTCGGGGAAGTGAAAACTAGGTAACCTTTGTTTCTTAACTCCCAAAAACAATTATATGCATAGAGAGAGAGACTCAAGGGGTAGATTCATAAGCAGCAGAAGCAGAAGCTTGATTCCTAGAATACCACTTGTTTCACCTAGACCAAGAGCTAGTACACCTTCAACTCAGACCCACATTCCATCCTTTACTGATCCTGGACTTCTAGAAGACCTAAGATCAGATATTCCATTAGAGAAACCTTCCACTTCATCCACTGAGCCTACCTTAGAAGAAGATCTAAAGACTCCTGTTAAGGACACAAACTTTTCCACTTCCATAGGAGAGTCAACCATGGCAGAAGAAGGGGGAGGAGGAGTCTTTAATGGAGAACACACATTATTTGGAGGTAGAGGTAGAGGTAGAGGATAAGGAGGTAGAGGAGAAGGAGGTAGAGGTGCAGATGGAGGAAGAGGTAGAAGAGAAATAGGAAGCTCTTTTGGGTTCCCTATAATTGATGAAGAAACCAATACAACCATGAAAAACATTTCACCCTCTGTCCTTCCAAACTTCTATGGACTTAAAACTGAAGATCCTCAAACCTTCCTATTTGAATTTGAAGTCCTATGTAGAACTTATGACTACTTACAAGATGCTCAAAAACTTAAACTATTTCCTTCAACATTGAAAGGAGCAGAATTGAAGTGGTTTATGAGTTTGATCAACAGTTCTATTAGGACATGGGAAGACATGAAACAAGCATTTCTAGAGAGGTATTTGGATTATTGTATGCCGGTCAATCATAAGGAAGAAGTGTTTAAGATGTTACAAAAGAAGATGAAAACTTGGAAGATTTGTTGGAGAGATTTCATTACAACATCAAAAGAGAAAAAATGGAAAACTTAGATCAAGACACCTTAAAAGCTCTTTTGTTGAAAACAATTAGGGATGAATGGTTGGATATCCTTAACATGATGGGAAAAGGGGATATATCACAGCTCACATTACCTGAAATATCTAAGTTATGTATCAACCTTTGAAGAGGGAAATCTAAAACTGTAAAAGGTCCAAGAGATCCTGCTCTTGCAAGGGCAAGTAAGTCTGCTTCTGGGATAGTAAGTAGGTCAGAAATAGGACATATGCTTGATGATTTCAAATATGACATCTTATGGAGTCTTAGTGAACAAATAGACACCCTTAAGATACAAAACAAGCAAAAAGCTAAATCTGATGCCTTAGCAATCTTTTGTCCCAAATGTAGAAAGAAACATGCCTTGAGAGAGCGTCCTTTGGATGTAAAAGTTGTAGAGACCTGTGTCATTTGTTCTGAAAAACATGAGACCAAGAATTGTCCTTCCCTTCCTGGTCTCAAAGCTGTCTTTCAAGAGGAAACTCCTACAAATTCCACAGAATCTCTCAATTTTGTCTCTAGAAGGCCTTGGCAAGGACCTCAAACACAAGGATTCCATGATCAAATGTATAACCAACCTCCACCTTGAATTCTTGGCAGCAACCTTGGCCTCAATTTCAAAATCAATCTCAAGCTTGGGCACAAGGGGCACAAAATCCCTATGGAAGATACTCTCAGTACTATCAATATCCACCATCCTATCCACCATACCCACATTTTTATCCTAAAAATCCTCAACAAAATTTTCAACAAAATCCTCAACAACATCATCAGAACCTACCACATCAAAATCAACCACTTCCATTACCATTTCCTCAAATCAAACCGGGCCATTCTGCTTTAACCCATACCAAACCCCAACAAGTAAAAACTCGCACAAGATAAGCATGTTAGCCCAATTCATGACCATTTCTTTGACCTTAGTGATGTTCAACTTAGGTCCAACAATATCGAAAAGAGGAAACCTTCTGTGATCATACAAGAACAAGATAACTCTGAGGAAGATTCTCTACGGGTGAATAAAAGTCTTGAAGAAGATACATCTTTTCAAGACCCAAACACTGAAAAATTTAAGCAAAAAATCCAATAATTTCAACTCTTGTATTAGAGCAGCCATCAACATCTACTTCTATACCTCCCTTTCCAGAAAGATTACAAATTGATAGAGGTGTAGAAAAACAAATTATGGTGCCTAATTATGATTTCCTAGATGAGCTGAGAAATGTTTGCATTAAGATTCCATTATTACAAGCCATCAAGGAAATTCCAATTTTAGCAAAAACAATAAAGGATTTGAGTATGAAGAAAACAAGAAAAAGAATAAGAGAGACAAAGAAAATTCCTCTGGCAGGAAAAATAGCAGATAACATGATGGGTAATATTGCTATTCCAAAGTATCTAGACCCAGGAAATCCAGTTGTTAAAATTCACATCAATGGAATTGAGATCCAAAACACACTCATTGATTTAGGAGCAGCAATCAATATCATAAGTAGACAAATCATGGATAAACTGAAACTTCCTAATCTTCTCTTTACACCCACATTATTACAATTAGCAGACAGATCTGTGATCAAACCTGATGGGGTAATAGAAGACATTCCAGTGTCCCTAGATTCTTGGGAGTACCCTGTGGATTTCATGATCCTAAATCCTAAGAATAATCTAGGAGGACATCCTGTTATATTAGGAAGACCTTGGTTGGCTACAGCTGATGCTTTTATTAGTTGTAGATCCGGTGATATGTACATCTCTGATGGTAGTTCAACTAAGAAATTCACTTTGTATCCTCCAACTAGGACAATTACAGATTTAGATGACACTCAATGGATAGAGGATGAAGAAGATTTACAACCTCTCTTCACAATTTCAGAAATTAGTGAAGATAATCAAATTTTGAATACTCTAGAAAACTTTGAATCCTCTTCAGAATACAAACATGAACCATTTCAAGAGGGATCCAACATTGAGTTTTTGTCATCAAGATAGATGTCTCTTCATTCTATGGATAAATTTGGCAGCTCTACAAGTGAGATATTTCCAGGAAAAACTTTGAATATAAACAAGAACCTAGAAAAATCTCAACAAGAAGAGTTAGTCAAAGTATTACAGAGACATTCTTCTGCATATGCATGGGAATACACTGACATGAAAGGGATAAGCCTCAAGACTTGCACTCATCACATCTATATAGAGGAAAATTGCAAACCAATCAGACAACCTCAAAGACGGATGAATCCAAATCTTAGGGAGATTGTTAAAGAAGAATTGCAAAAATTGTTAAATGTCAACTTCATCTATCCCATTTCAGATAGTCAGTGGGTTTCTCCTTTGGTAATTGTGCCAAAGAAAAATTGTAAATGGAGGGTATGTGTTGACTACCGGGAACTAAACAAAGCTACTCTTAAAGACCATTTTCCCTTACCTTTCATAGATCAAGTGTTAGATACATTAGCTGGCAAAAAGTACTTCTCATTCCTAGATGGGTTTAGTGGTTACAACCAAATCCAAGTAGCACTTGAAGATCAAGACAAAACCGCATTTACCTGTCCTTGGGGTACCTATGCTTACCGAGTATTGCCATTTGGATTATGCAATGCACCTGCAACATTCCAAAGGGCAGTATTAGGAATTTTTTCAGATCTAATACATGATTGTGTAGAGGTATACATGGATGATTTCACAATTTATGGAAACACATTTGAAGAAGCTTTAGCAAACTTGGAAAAAGTTTTAAAGAGATGTCAAGAAGCAAATATTTCACTTAGTCATGAGAAATGTTTCATGATGTTTACTGAAGGTATTGTTTTGGGGCATCATATTTCAGGGGATGGGATTAGAGTTGATGAGTCAAAAGTTGAAGTCATCTCTAACTTATCTATTCCAAGTTGTCAAAAATATGTTAGGATTTTTCTAGGATTTACAGGATATTATCAGAGGTTTATAGAAAACTTCACCAAGATAGCATCTCCACTCTTCAAATTACTTACCAAATATTGTGAATTCAAATGGAATTCTGATTTCCAGTTAGCCTTTGAGACCCTAAAAACAAAAATTTCTGAAGCACCTATATTAAGGGGACCTAATTGGAAGTTACCTTTTCATATCTCAACAGATGCCTCTGATAGAGCTCCAGGAGTATTATTGGGGAAGAAAGACCTGATTCCTTATGCCATCTACTATACTAGTAAAAATTTGACTCCTGCAGAGTTAAACTATACTGTAACTGAAAAAGAGTTTTTAGTTGTTGTTCATGCCATAAACAAATTTAGACACTATATAACAGGCTATGAAACTTTTGTTCACACTGATCATTCTGCAATTAGATACTTAATGAACAAATCAATTACTAATGGCAAAGTCATAAGATGGTTATTGCTTTTACAAGAATTCAACATTACCATTCTAGATAGGCCTGGAAAACAAAACACAGTAGCTGATTTCCTATCTAGACTCCAAAACATCAAAGATGACACTCCAGTTGAAGATCAATTTCCTGATGAATATCTTTTTGCAATTTCTATTCAAACTCCTTGGTTTGCTGACATTGCTAATTATTAGTTTCAGGAAAATTTCCTTCAATAATGAATGAAAGAGATAAAAGAAAAATCATTTTTGACAGTGCAAAATATTCATGGGTTGCTAATGAGTTGTACAAGACAGGTCCAGATTTGATCATTAGAAGATGTGTTCAGGAAGATGAGATGCCTGAGATGCTCAAAGCATGTCATGATGAACCTTGTGGCGGACACTTTGCTGATAAAAGGACAACTTATAAGATCCTTCATTTAGGATATTATTGGCCATCCGTGTTTAAAGATGCTAAAGAGTATGTCAAAAGGTGTGACAGTTTCCAAAGGGTAGGGAAACCTTCTCCTTCAGGTGAGATGCCATTACAACTCAAAATATATTTGAACTTTAGAAAATTGGTTTTGATTTTGTAGGACCTATTAGTCCTCCATCAAGACAAGATATAGATGATTTAAATTTGATTATGCTACCAAATGTAGAGGCCAAGCCATTACTTTAAGCAATAAAGCAATTTTGTTACTTTTCTTTTTGAGGATATTTTTACTCGTTTTGGTGTCCCAAGGGAAATTGTTACAGATCAAGGAGCTCAATTTACATCAAGGTTAGTGGAGAAAATGATGGAGAGGTACAAAATCAGGCATAGAAAATCTACTCCTTATCATCCACAAGCAAATGGTCAAGTGGAATCTACTAATAAGGTCATTGAAGGAATCCTAACAAAGATTGTTCATTTACATAGAATATATTGGGTAGATAGGCTTCTTGAAGCCTTGTGGGCCCATAGAACTACATGGAGAAACACAACAGTCCATACTCCTTATGAACTTGTTTATGGAAAGCAAGTTTTGTTTCCCATAGAGTTACAGATTCAAACTTTCAAAATGGCAGTTCAGCTAGGACTTGATTTAACGGAGGCACAAAAGCATAGATTGGAGCAGATTAATGAATTGTATGAGATCAGAAAAGATGCAGTTTAGAAAAAAAGTCTAGTCCAACAGAAAAGGACTATATGGCATGACAAGTACATCAAAGAGAAGAAGTTCAAAGAAGGTGACTGGGCTCTCTTGTTTGATTCAAAATTCAAGGATTTTCAAGGTAAATTTCAAACACATTGGCTTGGGCCATATGAAATTGTTGAAATTTTTGGCAATGGAGCAGTAAAAATCAGGACAATAGATGAAGAAGAGGTCACTTTTCTTGTGAATGGTCATAGATTGAAGTTGTATCACAAACTACTCTCAAGAGAAGAATTTGTCAAGAAGTTCCAGGAAAACAGTGATGTGAAGTTAACGAAGAAGAATCTTTCTTCTTCATCAACTTGATTGAATTTTCTGAAGCATTTCTTTAAAAAATAAATAAATAAATAAAGTATAAACATGAAAACCAATCATTGATTGGCATGTTTATACAGAAAAGATAGGGTGAAAATCAGAGTCTTTCTGACACTCTAACTTTTCCATTTTGTTTCTGCAAGCAGCTGTTACAAACTCATAAGTTCAGATCCATTGCACTTATGATCCATCTCATTTCATTCCATTCCATTTACTTATCCATCCATACTCCATTTCATTCACTCATTCATACTTCACTTCATTCCATATTTCATTCATCTCATTCCATACTTCATCCACCTCATTTCCATATCAAAATTTAAAGTTTGATGTTTTTCTGCAAATGAATAACACATGTCATGGATTGCAGGCCATTTCTTATATTCTTCCACTCCATTTCATAAATTGTAATCCATCCAATTCCATCATTCACTTCATACATATTCCATTATACCATGTTTCATCATCTATCTTCACCCATTCCATAAAATATTCCATGTATATTCCAAACCACTCCATTCCATGATTAAAATTCTCTACAGGTACATTCTGCAGCTAAATAGACATTCTGCAGCTAATCAGACTTTCCGCAACCAGACAGTCATTCCGCAGCTACAAATCCTAAAGGCACTGATCAACAGACATTTGAAGTGCAACAAGATGATCCAGTATATCCATGAACAAGAAGAATCAAGAAGGATTATGAAGACTCTTCCAAAAGAGAACAAAGTATACAAAGACCACAAAAACAAAATGAAAAGCAAAGGTAAAAAGTTCTGGTTATAATGGCATTTCATAAAAACTTTAGTATAGTTTAGTTATGAATCATTCGAAAAGTTGTTTTGATTATTTTTATTGATCATGCCAAATATACCCTCCGCAAAACTTTGGATAAAAATCTTTCATTTCAAATTCTATACCCGATCATCATTTAAGCGGTTAAAAGGCTGAAGTGTTTGATTTCCTTACGTCACCCAGCCAAATCATTTAATGATGATTTTTGAATCCGTTGTAAAAAAATCTCCGCAGTCTTTTCACTCATTGATTTGTTTTCTTCACCTCACTTCATTAACTCGTTCCGTAACCACTCCCTATTACTCCATCCCGTAGCCAACCCTTCATCATTTCATTCTGTAAAACAGAGGTATCTCTATCACCGTGAGTAGAGGTATATTAGCTTGAAAGTTGAAGCCACTGTCACTGTGAAGCAAAAGTATATCAGTTTGAGGTATATTAGTTTGAAAGTTGAAGCCACAATCACCGTGAAGCAAAGGTATATTAGTTTGAAATTTGAAGCCACTATCACCGTGAAGCAGAGGTATATCAATTTGAAGATTGAAGCACTATCACCGTGAAGCAGAGGAATATCAGTTTGAAGGTTGAAGTCATTGTCTCCGTGAGCAGAAAGAGTACTAATCCGAAGATTGAAGAAGAAATTATGGCCTCATCGTGAGAACTGAACTAGTGGGCACAAAATACCTGGAAGGATACCCTCAAAGCAGAGAAATGTTGCAACAGGCAGGATGGCTACAATTCCTTGAGAAATTTAATGGCTTCCACAACGAAGTTACTAAAACATTTGCAAGGTCATTCAAAGGAGCCGAGGTTGAAGTTGGAGATGTTAAATTCATTGTCACAGAGGTTTTTATTGCAGAAGCAACATGATTGCTTAGACATGGAGAAAGATGGTTTAAGAATAGAGAATTTCATAATGAATCATGGAAGCAAATCATCAAATCACCAGGTATGGATGTCACTGTGTTTAAAAAGGGAATTCCAAGCTCTGCATTAAAGAATAAATGGAGAAACATATTGCTTATTCTACAAAAATTTATGACTTGTGAAGGTAGATATGGTACTTTTTATGTTTACCATATTAGGTTGATAATGCATTTTCTGGAAGAAGAGCTTAATTTGCCCTATTTCTTGCTTCAAAGTTTAAAAAAGATGGCTTCAAGTGTTCCAAGGAGAGTCCAATTCCTAGAGACAACTCTATACCATCATGGCTTGGTTAAGATTCTAATCGAACACCATTTAACCAAAACAAAAGATACTTGGGATAATTTCTTGGTGAGAAATCACTTTGAGGAACCAAAAGAGCCTTCACCTGAACATCAGCCTGCAAAGAGAAGCAGAAAATGGAGAGCCTCTAAAATTGAAACTGATAAAGAAATTCAAGATAGCAGTGAAGAAATAATCTATGAGAAGTTGACCCAGATTAAGAGACAACTTAAGGAAGAGAGGGTAATCAGAAAGTTTGCCACAGAAAAAGGAGAGGGACCATCCCAGCCGAGAAGAAGCCATAGACTCACGAGGAAGCTAAGGAAAAAATAAATCAAACAAACTGGGGTGATAAACATAGAAGATGAGGAAATATCTATTGAAAAAGATGTTGAAGAAGATTTTGATGAAGAAGCCCCTGAAATTGACCCTGCACAGCAAGAAATTTATAACTATTTTGAAACATTGGAAAGGAAAGCTTCAGAGAGTAGAGATAGAACCCCTAGTCCTCCACTGTCCGAAATAGATGTGTTAAGAAGAGATAGGTATGAGATGGAAGTACTTAATAGACACATCAGAATTGAGAATGATATTCTGAAGGAACAAGTCAAACTCAAAACCAGTATGAACTCAACCCTGTCTCTACAAATGGACAAAGTGGAAAAGGCTAATGAAAAGTTGAAAAGGAGGAACAAGAAGTTAATCAGGGCACTTACCAATTTAAGGTTCAAGTTAGTCATTAGGAAGCCCAGAAGACCTTTAACTTCCAGGCAAAGAAGAAGAAGAGGGTTGGATGTTCTTGCAGAAGTCTCTGAGTTTATGGAATAAGTTGCATGAGGACATGCAAGAAGTCAGCAGTGGGGGTATGTTGAGCCCCAATATTGTTCTTTCTTTCATCTTACTTCACTCCATTTTCCTTTGTCCATTGTTATCCCAGGCCCAAATGATCAATAAAATTAGTTAAAATTATTTTAAGAATGAATATCATGGCTAACTTGCTAAGTTTTGTGATTTTGTCATTGTAATGCATTTTGAACTGAAACTAGCTACAAAATGCAGACATTCCATAGCTAACTGCCAATTCTGCAACTGTCTTCACGTTCAAGCATGTTCCAGGTATCCTCTCAGGAAAAGCCACACATGGGTGTATTCCACATCATGTCCTCAACGTTTGTTGCTCACCATGAAGAATGAACTGAATTCTGGACGTGGTTTTGTACGTGGGAACTCATACAAGGAGGAAGAATCCTAATAGGACAAGGAAAGTCTAGATGTCCTTTGTCCCTTTACGCTGCCATCTTTAGAGTTCTAGTATGGTTTTGATATGAAAAGACAATGATCCCCGTATTGTTGCAAGTTCTGTTATGAAGATTTGTTATAAATGTACTCGGGAAACCGAGAGACAAGCTCTAGATTTTGATTAGATTTCGGGGATTGACTGCTATATTTCTGAAGACCGAGAATACTCTGTTTTTAAGTTATTTTCCTTTAATGAAGAAGACAACATTGCTTTGAACGTGTTGAGTTGATCTTGAGTTAGATTCCGTCTGGTGGTAGAGGGCCACTGCCTCCTGAGCGGCTTTACTTTCGTAATTTAGATAAGTATCTTAGTTCATTTTCAAGTGTTTGAAGTTTTCGTTCATAGTTAATTTCATTAGTCACTATAGCTATACTTGTTCTAAGAAACTCTTCCAAAAGATCATTATAATGAATGAGAAATGGCTGTAGTGTTATAGATTTTAATTTCAATTTATTTTGTTCATTATCACAGTTGGACTTATTCTAGTAAACTCTTCCAAAAAATCATTATGATGACTAAGGCATGACTGTGATACTGAAGGTTTTAGTTGCTTGTTTACACTAAGTAGCATAGCTGATCTTACTCTTAAAAATCTCTTCCAAAATATCATAACAATGGGTAGGAAATAGCTGTGATGTCTTAGTTTTTAATTGTAATTGCTTTCAGTTTTCATGTTTACATTCAAATGCATTGAATTGTACAACCAAGATTTTTCTAACAAGCTCTTCCAAAATACCATTCATGATGAACGAAATAGGCTGTAGAATCCCATAGATTAATTGCATGATAACTTAGTTAGAGTACTCCGGAGTCAAATTGCATTCAATTCATGCTCTGTTATTTCGTTTTAAGTTTGATAATGGCTTGTTAGTTTAGCACTGTTTATTGTAGACTGGTAGCAGTCTAGTTCAGTTCTAGCTTAGCCCACTGTATTTACATTCCACATTTAGTTGTCATCCATTGCATATTAATTTACATTAGTTGTTAAACTTAAATACCACGGCCTTCATTATTTACAAAACTTCTTTTGTTCCAAACCTATATTAACTCATAATCATCCTGACAGAAGACAGTATCAGTCCAAGGCCTGGAGTACTTTTGCAACCTTTTTACCATTTCACAAACAAGCCTTTCCTCAAGACTATTCTAAAAGGAAATCTATAACTTTTGAGTAAGGTTTAGTGATGTTAAACTAAGTTGCAGAATATAATTAGGAGCTAGTTTTAGAGTAGAGATCTTATGATGTTACCAATGTTCTCTTCCAAATATGCTTCAACAAACCTTTAATCATGGATAAGATGTTGTATCATTATAAGTTGATTGTTTAATTGTTTAGTTAGGAGAATTTTTATACTTAGCTGCCCATTTCTCAAGCTCTTCCAAAATACCTTTAATGAAAGAATTGGACAAGTTAAGTTCATGTTATGATTTATTTTCTTGAAGTCATTATCAAGCTTTGTATTCTGCTTAGTCATAGTTTAGGTTTGGTTCGGTTTCAGTATTTGCATTTGCACTTGTCATTTTTCATCAACAAATTAAGTTTCACTATGTTTTTAACCAGTAGCTTCTTTCCACCAACATTTAGTTCTTTCCCTTGTGAGCATAAAACCATAAAAAGACCAAAAACATCATAAAACACTAGACACAACGTAGTAAGAAACAAACACCTAGGCACATACAGTGCACCTCACTTCAGCAGTTTACCAACCATGGTTGACAATTAAATGAACTCAATTTAGGAGACTAGGTTGAGCCCAAATAGTAATCTCGAAAATCCCGACCCCTAAAACTCCGAAAGAGTTACTTAGTTTTTTGGGACATGCAGGATACTATAGGAGGTTTATAGAGAATTTTTCAAAGATTGCATCTCCTCTATTTTCATTACTGATGAAAGATGCAGAATTTGTGTGGACAGAAAAGTGTGAGCAGGCCTTTTTAAAGTTGAAGAACTATGTAACAACAACACCTATTTTATGAGGACCAAACTAGGAATTTCCATTTCATATTGCTACAGACACATCTGACATGGCTGTGGGTGTTGTTTTGGGCCAGCTGGAGGATAAGAATCCTTATGCCATTTATTACATTAGAAATAACTTAACTCCAACAGAACTTGACTAAACTATTACTAAGAAAGAATTCCTAACAGTAGTTCATGCTATCAACAAATTCCGACACTACATCACCGGGTACCAAGTATTTGTACACACTGACCATGCTAAAATTCAATTTTTAATGAAAAATCCTGTTACTAATGGTAGAGTTAAGCAACGATTATTGCTATTACAATAATTTGACATTACTATTTTAGATAAACCCGGAAAATATAATGCAGTTGTTGATTTCTTTTCTAGATTAACTATAAGGGATGACTGCACTGCTACTGAGGATTATTTTCCAGATGAGTATCTTTTTTCCATTTCTACTCACTCACCATGGTATGAAGATATAGCCAATTACCTTGCTGTAGGAAAATTCCCACATCAATTGTCTTCCAAGGAAAGACGAAGGATTATACAACAGAGTGCTAACTACTCCTGGATAAAAGTGTTGGACATTGGATAAACCAATGCTCCCCGTGTGTTTCACGATATGGAATAACTGCCTTTCGTGGATACTTATCTCTGGTGATGTGATTTTTGACTAACACCTGTGGTTTTTGGTCTAATGAAAATCGTGATTCCCAACAAGTGGTATCAGAGTGTAGGTGACAAGTTCGATACACAGAGTGTAGGTCACGAGTTCGATACACACCTGAATCGTGTTGTGGGGGAAATTGTTGGAAATTAGATAAACCAACGCTCCCCATGTGTTTCGCGATATGGACTAACCACCTTTCGTGGATCCTTATCTCTGGAGATGCGATCATTGACTAATACCTACAGGTTTTGGTCTAACGGAAATCATGATTCACAACAAAAAGGAAACCTCTATCACACCGGGCCAGATTTCCAGATTAGGCGATGTGTTAGAGAAGATGAGGTATTTGATATCCTAAAGGTTTGTCATGAGGAACCTTGTGGAGGAAACTTCACCAACAAGAGGACATGACATAAAGTAATCTCAACGAGGTACTACCGTCCAACTATATTCCAGGATGCCAAGAAGTTTGTGAAAGGATGTGATAGTTGCCAAAGGATGGGCCAACCTCTAAAATTAGATGAGATGTCATTACAGCCTCAGATAGTAATAGAACCATTCGAGAAATGGGCCCTAGAATTTGTGGGGCCAATTAATCCTTCATCACAACAAAAATCATACATACTGGTCTGCACCGATTATGTCACAAAATGGGTCGAAGCAAGGGCACTAACTAGAGCAACAGAGCAGGCTGTTTCAGACTTCCTGTTTCAAGATATTTTTGTTCACTTCGGGATACCTAGAGAGGTAGTGACGGATGGGGGTCCTTAGTTCACATCTCATTTGATCAAGAAGTTGGTTGAAAAGTATGGAATACATAACAGAATCACCACACCATATTATCCAAAATAAAATGGTCATGTAGAAAGCACCAATAAAGACATTAAGGGAATCTTAACAAAGGCAGTAGCCAACCACTGAAGAAACTGGGCTGAGAAACTTCCAGAGGTATTGTGGGCTGACATGAAAACATGGAGGAATACTACATGCTTCTCACCATATGAACTGGTGTATGGTAAGAATCCCTTATTCCCCGTAGAATTTGAAATAAAGGCATTAAGAACAACATTGCAGGTCGATTTGGATTTGAGTACAACACAGACTCAAAGATTGAACCAGCTCAATGAGTTAGAAGTGAAACGACTGGTTGCCATTCAACAGACATAAATCATTCAGCAACAAAGAGCTAGATGGCATAATGGGTTTATTAAGAAGAAAAATTTCCAGAAAGGAGATTGGGCTCTTTTGTATGATTCAAGCCTTCAAAGATTTCAAAGGCAAGTTCTGCACCATATGGCTAGGTCCTTACGAATTGGATATGGTCTTTGACAATGGGACTATACAATTTGTCACCATTGACAATGCTAAGACACTGTTACTTGTTAATGGGCACCGTCTAAGGTTATATCATCAACCCGCTTTGAAGGAATCATTTGTCAACATTGTCGCGGACTCTGATCTTCATGTTACAACAGAAGGGGAACATTATCCTCTCCAGACTTAAAAGTTGAAATTCCAATAAGTGCAACATTTGAAAACCACCTTTGTGGCAACTATTACACCTGTTTAAAAAAAAAATAAAAAATAAAAAAATAAAAAAAAAATAACAAAATAAAATAAAAACAAAAATAAATCTAACTGTGAAAACCCCTTTCTGGGGCGCAAATAGAAAACCAGTAACAGTCAAAAACCACCCTTGAGGTGGCTGTTACACCCATGTTTTTTTCCCTATAATATCATCTTCCCTTTGTGATCTATGTCATAGGATGATGGTATTCATGTAATTTCCTTTTATGTACCAATTTGTTCTGATTATTATGTTTTTTTATAATAATTTAAAAGTTGTCTTGGCTGTTACACATGTAACAACCGACAACCATAAAAATTGTTCTTTGTGATTCATTCCATAAACAACAATAACCATGCCGACTAAACACAACAACAAAAGCGCTGCAAGCAAGACGCTGTCAATTCAATTCTTCCTCCACGTCACCTCAGGTATGTCATAAAAAAGGTAAATTATTGTCATTGATGATTTGTTGATTAATTGGAAAAGTAATGATGCTCCTGTGACAGCTGTGGGCAGCCATCACCATTAAAGTGGGGGAGGGGATATGAATTGAAATAATTTCAAAAAGGCTGTAATCATAAATATATATTAAATTCGCATGCACCTAATCAATAATAGAATTGCTAATGATGATTGAATCTGGTTGGAAAAGAGCATGTGTATGAAATCCCATTACTTTCCATAATAAGCCATTTATGAATATTAGTGTAGGGTACGATTTGATAAATATGTGAAAGTCGTCACCTTCTATCAACCTCCTTGACTAAAACCTTACATTCTCATTGTAAACTCGTCGATTGGGATAAGCAGAGGTTCTGAGTAGCAGCTAGTTCAGAGACACAGTGATGTTATAGCAGGACTGAACAACAAAGAAGTGAACTCATAAACTCAATGATATTACAGTGTTGCCGAACTTTAAGAAGAAAATTTAGAAACAAAAAGTTGAGATGGGTGTAGCAGCGGTCATGAATGAGCCGGATTCCATGGATGCTCTGCAGAATTTCCTAGAAGATTACCATATATTTAGAGATGTTGGATGGGTTGATTTTTTCCAAAAGCTTAAAGGCTCAAATGAGGTAGCTATAATTGAATTTGATTAGAACTTGAACAATAATCAAACCCGAGTAAGGGGCATGCAAGTGGAGGTGACTGAAGAGGTAATTGCCTGAGTAACTTCATTACTAGTAGAGGGGCATAGGTGGTTTAACAGAAAAATCAATGACCCCTCCTTGAAAGAGTATTTCCTAGTAGGGGAAGAGAAACTGGAGAAGAAAGGAAGAGGAATTGACAGATTGTCACTTCCTCATCCTTGGGAAGACGTTGCCCTGGGCTTGATCAAATATATCACTTGTGA
Organism: Pinus albicaulis; assembly: GCA_034641835.2. Classification (NCBI taxonomy): domain Eukaryota; kingdom Viridiplantae; phylum Streptophyta; class Pinopsida; order Pinales; family Pinaceae; genus Pinus; species Pinus albicaulis. The sequence continues at coordinate 790,346,561 of CM076582.1, read as the reverse complement.
GGGGAGATCCATGATAGTGTTCAAATATCACTTTCCTCCACTTAACCACCTTCGACACTAGCAAAGAATCAATATTCCATTCTATTTTCTAGGGAACATAAAGCATATGGTGGTAGCAATGAAAAAAACAGCACACCCAGAGGCATGCATGACTAATCACAGACTCATTAAGCTTATCATGCTGGATGCCCTAGGCGAGAAAGGAAAAAAATGGGAAGAATTCAAGAGAAAAATACCAAGGAAAAGGCGGGGGAAACAGAACACGACTTTAGGAGGAAGTCAGGAAGAGGTGGAAACCCAGACTCGACTTGCTGGAGTTAGGATTAGGAATAAGCCTATTAATGAACCAATTGGGGATAGAAGACCGAAACAAAGAGTGAAAGTTAGCATACCTTCAAAACCTTTTCCTACGGCCGAGAAGAAGACGGAAGAAGATGTTTTAGAAGAAGAAAGGCAACCTTCCTCATCAGGTAAGGACGAAACCAATGCCTTGTTTTTAGAAATTGAAAATCTAAGAAAGGAAAAAGAGGAATTGAAGCAAAAATTATCTGAGGGGAAGGAAATCCTGGTGTCCGTATGCATGACATGTTTTCAAGACTTAACAACAGCGGGATATAAGGCACGTAGAGAAAATATCAGCCCAATGGAAGTAGAAACAAAAAAACAAGAGGCTATTACACAAGAACCTGCTGATGATAATGTTGTTACACAAGAACCAACAGTTAAAGCATAGAATCTTGTAATAATCGACCTAGAAGCCGACCCACAAGAACCTGTGGAGTCCACTCCTATTGTAGAAGAAACAAAAATGAGCACAGAGGAAACTCTAGGTAATTTCTCGGGTAACTTCATCATCGATAGAGGGGCGGAGGTGGTTTAACAGAAAAATCAATAACCCCTCCTTGAAAGAGTATTTCCTAGTAGGGGAAGAGAAATTGGAGAATAAAGGAAGAGGAATTGATAGATTGTCACTTCCTCATCCTTGGGAAGACCTTGCCTTGGGCTTGATCAAATATATCACTTGCAAGGGGATATCCACGATAGTGTTCAAATATCACTTTCCTCTGCTTATCCACTTTCAACACCAACAAAGAATCAATATTCCATTCTATTTTCTAGGGAACATAAAGCATATGGTGGCAGCAGCGAAAAAAAAAGCAAACCCAGAGGCATGCATGACTAATCACGGACTCATTAAGCTTATCGTATTGGATTCCCTAGGCCAGAAAGGAAAAATTGGGAAGAATTAAAGAGAAAAAGACCAAAGACAAGATGGGGGAAACAAACCATGACTTCAGGAGGAAGTCAGGAAGAGATGGAAACCCAGACTCAGCCTGCTGGGGTTAGGATTTGGAAGAAGCCTATTAATGAACCAATTGGGGACAGAAGACTGAAACAAAGAGTGAAATTTAGCATACCTGCAAAAAATTTTCCTACAACCGAGAAGTAGACGGAAGCAGATGTTTTAGAAGAAGAAAGGCAACCTTCCTCATTAGGTAAGGACGAAACCTATGCCTTGTTTTTAGAAATTGAAAATCTAAGAAAGGAAAATGAGGAATTGAAGCGGAAATTATCTGAGGGGAAGGAAATCATAGTGTTCGTATGCATGACATGTTTTCAATACTTAACAGCAGCGAGATATAAGGCCCGTAGAGAAAATATCAGCCCAATGGAAGTAGAAACATAACAACAGGAGGCTATTACACAAGAACCTGCTGATGATACTGCTGTTACACAAGAACCAACAGTTAAAGCATAGCCTCCTATAATAATTAACCTAGAAGCCGACCCACAAGAACTAGTGGAGTCCACTCCTATTGTAGAAGAAACAAAAATGAACACATAGGTGACTCTAGGTAAAAACAAAGGGGCTGACACACAAGAACCCACCGAAGAGGCTGCTGTTACACAAGAACCAGCTACAGAGGTGGAACAACCCCATGAAGCAGAGGCTGGTACACCTATTGTTGATGAAGGTATTGAATGTGGGAGAATGCTGAGTCCCATATCGGGATGGAATTTTGAGAAACTCTTGTTAATTTCTAAGTTACAAAAATGGAAACAAGAAGCAATTTCCCTTCAGTATGGGATGATTTCACTAAAGGAACATTAGAGAGAAATAGACACTTTACATGAAATATGGATGGAAGTAGAGTTGAAGAAAGGGTGGAAGAATTACAAGAATAAAGAAGCTCTGAAGAAACAAGAATAATGACTTCTGCTGTTACAGGAGTAGATTCGACACCTCACCGTAGTTAAGCAGAAACTTCATGACCTCACCCTCAACTTGCTTGGTTGTAGGTGACCTTCTCCATCATATCCTATTTTTCTGTGGGAACGTTACTTCTTGTTTCAATTGAAAGCCATTATGGAGGACAGACCTTATTTATGTTCCTCCACTCGTACGTTTCTGGATGTTTTCCGTGCCTCTAATTTTGATGAGAAAAGTTTGCTGTGTGAATTATTTTTACACAACATTATTTGTGAACATGTGAGTGCAAATGGTTGTGACAACATTCTCTTATATGGGAGATATTCAATTAAGGGATTTTGTGTCCTTCATGAGGGATCAGATTGAATGGCATTTGGCCATTAAATCTATGGAGACTAATGAGGAGAAGACAACATTGTGGGTTCAGGCAGAACCAGGATGGGCTGTTGAGTTGAGACGAGAAGTCAGGATAATGCTGAGTACCCCTGGGATTAAAGAACCAACTGCCACTTATAGAAGAATAATTGTGAATTTCTACCTCAATCAGTTTGCAATGATGAAGAGCTGAGCTTTGACAGGGCATTTAAAACACACAGAAGCCAGTAGTGCTGAGCTATTGAAGGGAGATACATTCTTATTCCATAATTTCATGGTGGCTGTTACACATGTACCAGCCTACGCACAGATTGTACAATCCCTTGGTGATTTGTGGTTTGGATTGAAGTTCAAGTTTCCTTTGATTTGGTTGCCCATTGAGGATTACCATATCAGTTATGAATTAAGTAAGTATGAGTCAGAATCCTGGGTATGGCAGTCGATGGCCAATAAGGGATACAGGTGTAACATCCCAAAATGGGAAAAATTATCAATACATGCATAAATAACACATTTTCAGAAATGTATGCTATAAAAATCAAAATCAGCCCTTGGATCCATTAGATCTAACATCATAACACATAAATATAAGAGGAGATCAGAAACAAATCATATTAGGTGAGGTAAACAAGCCTCCCACACCTAGTATAGCTCAAAAACAATGAAACCCCAAAACTACTGCAACATAAATTTACTGCATAAAGAGACAAAATATTCTAATGAGGGTTTATACTCAAAAATTTTAGACAAATATATCTACTCATATATTTAAAAAATATTGCTCAAAATCCAAGATCTAGTCTCCTTTATACAAATCCAAGAGAACCCGTGAAGTGTTTCAAGGAATACACCCAATACAAATGGTGATCTACAACCCAAGGACTGAAGAATAACTGAAAAATAAAGCACATGAAGATAGGGAGTTGATATAATATAGATATAATGCAAATCCATTGCAAGGTCTCCTCCAATGAAAGGTTGATCCCTTCAATCACAAGAAAACACTCAAACAAAGCCCCAAAATCCCTCACTGAAGTTGCCCTCCAAAATAACGCAATTCCAGACTAAAATTACACTGTAGGTGATGGAAATAGATTGGCCTGCTACCAAAGATCTGAAATGAGCTCAAGAACTCTCCAAAATTATCTCCCAAAAGAAGGAATCCTTCCTCCTATGCAAAACCAACTCATAAAGTGGGTTTCTCAACCCTCCACTGCAACAGCCTGCAACACAACACAATATTTTACAGAAACTATGCTGTAGCTAAAGACTGAATCTTGGCCCCAATTCTAGATGTGTGGAATGATAGGTCAGGTCTCTCCCAAGAGCTACTCAAAGGGAAGATATGGAATTCCTAAACAGGAATACCTAGTGCTAAACAACACCAGCAATCTTAGCTAAACAACTGAAGAGAGAAAAGATCTAAACAGACATATCAAAATATAATTCATAAGCTAACCCCATATGCTACCATCCTCTTCCTTATAAACAATGTGAGACTTCTCACCCTGGGTCCCACTCATTAGGGTTTCCACCATCACACAATCAATATCCCTCCAAAACTGCGCTGTACCTTCATTAATGCCACTCCTCCATAACAACGCTATTTGATTTGGTCAACGTTGACCTCTTCAACCTGCTCCAACCCTTTTCACACCTAAGGGTCTTCAATCCAACTCTTAGATAGTTGTCTAAACTAATCCACATTCATATTGGGTTGCCTTTAATTATGATCCACTCCTCCCACATTAATGTTGTTGACTTGCTCAAACTTGACTTTGTCCACATCCATTAGTCCTTGTTCACACATGAGAGTGCTAGATCTAGTTATTATAATGATCCCTTTTCACATCAAGAGGTATTTTATGCTTATTCATGATATGTATGGGTCTCCTTCCCAATTTATTCATCTAACTAGGTGCTAAAAGAAAAATAAATATTCCTATTAATTGCATGCTAATTTAGATCATGGGGATGATAGATCCCAATATATATCAGATCTCATGCCTCAAGAAGGCCTCTAGATGGCACATTGTTGCCCCCATGGGTGTTTTACTTCTACATGATGATAGCTATTTGGGATGGTCTTCAAAAGCTAGCTTGCATACTTGGGAGGGGAACTTGGAGATATATTGATGAAACATCATCTTGTTCCTTGGAGGAATTTATCATATGAGGATGCTACAAGAGGAGAGGAGGCTCTTCAGTTATATCCTTGTAGTTGCTTGAGGACAGGAAACATTTGGGAGGGGAGGACTGTAATATTCCTAAATTAGCATGCAGCTAATTGGAATATTAATTTTGCTCTAAAACTATAGTTAGATGAATAAATGGGTAAGGAGGCCCATAAACATTTCTAGTAGCAATAAAATCCCTCTTAATGTGAAAAGGGATCATGAAAATAACTGGATCTAGCACCCTCATGTATGAACAAAGGTCAATGCATGTGGACAAAGTCAAGTTTGACCAAGTCAACAGCACTAATATGGGAGGAGTGGATCCTCAATAAAGACAGCTCATTATGAATGTGGATTATTTTAGACAACTATATGAGAGATGGATTTAAGGTCCTTAGGTGTGAAAAGGGATCATGAAAATAACTGGATCTAGCACCCTCATGTATGAACAAAGGTCAATGCATGTGGACAAAGTCAAGTTTGACCAAGTCAATAGCACTAATATGGGAGGAGTGGATCCTCAATAAAGACAGCTCATTATGAATGTGGATTATTTTAGACAACTATATGAGAGATGGATTTAAGGTCCTTAGGTGTGAAAAGGGATGGAGCAGGTTGAAGAGGTCAACCTTGGCCAAATCAAACAACGTTGTCATCGAGGAGTGGCTTTAATGATGGGACATTGCAGTTTTGGAGGGAGATTGATTGTGTGATGGTGGAAACCCTAATGAGTGGGACCCAAGTTGAGAAGGCTCACATTGTTTATAAGGAAGAGGATGGTAGCCATATGGGGTTAGCTTATGAATTATATTTTGATATGTCTGTTTAGACCTTTTATCCTTTCAGTTGTTTAGCTAAGATTGCTGGTGCTGTTTAGCACTTGGTATTCCTGTTTAGGAATTCCATCTCTTCCATTTGAGTAGCTCTTGGGAGAGACTTGATCTATCATTCCAAACATCCAGCATTGGGTCCAAGCTTCAGTCTTCAGCTACAACACAATTTCTGCAGAATATCATGTTGTGTTGCAGTGGAGGGTTGAGAAACCCACTTTATGAGTTGGTTTTGCATAGGAGGAAGGATTACTTCTTTTGGGGGATCAGTTTGGAGGGTTCTTGAGTTCATTTTAGATCCTTGGTAGCAGGCCAATATATTTCCATCACCTACAACGTAATTTCAGTATGGAATTGCGTTGTTTTGGAGGGCAACTTTAGTAGGGGATCTTGTGGTTCTTTTGGAGAGTCTTCTTGTGATTAAAGGGTTCATCCTTTCATGGTGGGGAGAACTTTGAGAAAATATGCATCAGATCTACATTATTTCAGCCTTCCATACTCCTGTGCTTCAGTTTGCAGTGATTATTTAGTCTTAGGGTTGTAGATAACCATTTGTATTTGGGTGTATTCCTAGAAACCCTTCCCAGGTTCTCTTGGATTTATATAAAGGAGAATAGATCTCAGTTTTTGGGCCATATTGATTAATATAATATCAAATCTATTTGTCTCTACCATTTCTATGTATAAACCCTCATTAGACTACGTTGTATTTTATGCAATAATTTCATATCACAGTAGTTTTGGGGTTTTATTAATTTTGGTCCATACTAGGTGTGGGAGGCTTGTTTACCTCACCTAATATGATTTGTTTCTGATCTCCTCTTGGATTCAGAAGTCATATTGTCAGATCTAATGGATCCAAGGGTTGCTTTTTTTTTTTATAGCATATATTTTTGAAAATACGTTTTTCATGCATGTGTTGCTGAGTTTTCCCATTTTGGGATATTGCAACAAGTATGTAGATGAGGACACAACTAGTGCTTATGATCTCACCGACCTGCACTGAAGATATTCCCATAAGAAATGAGTTTGCATGAGGACATGCAAGTATTTCAGTTCGGGGGAGAGATGTTGGGTGTTGGTTTTGTACATTTTGTAATGTTCCAAATTTTATGGAACATTAATTTTTGTTAAAAAGATTAATAAAATGGGTAGGGGACCCATTCTTTGCATCATTAGAGAATAAAAATCCTCTAAGTATGAAAGAGGATCTTATTTGGAGCTGGATTTCACACCTCCATGTGTGAAATGAGGTTTTTGCATACATGCTTGGCCAAGGTTGACCAAGTCAAATTGCATTGGCATGAGTTGGAAAGCACAAGTGGACAACGTAGGGAGGAAGTTTATAGATGAGAGGAAAACCTAATTCGAAGTAGGGTCCATGGAGAGAGGCTCACTTTTTTAAAAGAGGAGCAAGGCAACCATTGAGACTATCTTTGACCATTTTACATTTGAGTCTTGAAGACTTGTTGCTGCCTCTTGCTGTTCAGCAGAGTTGTAGTGCCTTCAGGTACGAGGGAGTCCTGTTTAGGAATTCCTCTCCTTCTTGATTAGCTCATGAAGGAATGAACTCCATTCCCCATATTTAGGCATTTAGGCCATAGCTTCAGTCAACTACATCAGCTCAGTTTCTGCAACAGAGATTGTGTAGTGTTGCTGGGTGTTGCCGGGGAGGTTTCCATACACTATCCGGAGCTTGTTTTTCAGTGGAGAGATGTTCTATTCATTGGGAGATTAGAAAAGGTGGTTCTTGAGCATATCCCACCATATTTGGCATTAGGCCAACCACTTTCCATCAGAGACAACGCAATCCCTCTCTTAGACAATGTTTTCATGGGTGGATATTTGCTGTGAGGGATTAGCAAATTTTGGAGGAGAAGTCTTGGGTGAAAGGACCAGCCTTTCACTTCAGATTTTCATTGGATAATGGCTCTTAATCTATAGCAGCTATTTCAGCCTTCTCCATCCATTTCTAGCTCTTGAGTTGCTGCTGCCCAGCAACTCCGACATTTCTACAAAATGCCATTTTTGTATAGATTTCAGCCAATCCTTTTAGAGGATTGTTGTTATGTATTTTTAGGGGTTGAGAGCTTGCTCCCTTACTTTATTTGAGCCCATATTGCTATATCATTTATATTTCTATCATTTATGCAGCAGTTCCTCCTATAACTGTGCAGTCACGGTCTAGAGCCTTATTTATGCAGCTATGTATCTCATGTTTACATGTACAGGTTTCTTGAGGCTTATTGTGCCTTTATTGAGTGATCAATTCCTCAAGATGATGTATATTTTATGGCTGCTAAGATCTAATATGATGGCCATTGAGTTCTCCGGAATTTTATGTATTCATGGATTCATTGCTATTTCCATTGGTGCATTTGCTTATTGCTGTAGCTGCAATATTGGGAGTTTCCCAATATTGTTGCATTTCCCTATTGGGAATATTGTCCATTGAAAATCACTCTATAGACAGAGTCTGCTAGTGGGCCAGGTAGCTTCTGGAGCTCATCCTTTGTTCAAAGGTGACAAATCCAGTAAATTCCCCTGCAGTCTATCTCTGGAATAGATTTTCCTTGTCATTTGACAATGTTTCTGAAAAAGGAACATTACACATTTTTCCTACACTTATCTTCCTTATTTTGCCTCATAACCATAACCATGGGAGTATATTTACCCCTTTTTCCTACCTTTTTACCCCAACTTGTGCTCTTTCATGTTGCTTTCGTTACTTTACCAATTCACCAATTATTATGATCTATTATACCTTTTTATGACTAATTGATGGTGAATGTTTGGAGAAGATCAATGGTCTTTGTGTTGTCTTTTTCAGATGTCATTTTTAGCACCAAATATCCTGAACACGAAGTTCACAGGAGATGTTCGGATAGTGTTGTTACAACACAACGATGTTGTTACACCTTGCTGTTATAGACCCACCAACAAACTATTGTTACACTCTGTTATTACAGACTCGTTGGTGAACTGCTGATACATTTGTACCATTGACTGATCTAATCAATATTTTTGTTTATATGTCTTCTGGCGGTTGCACTATAGCTGTGTTTCCATTATGATAGTTGTAGGAGTTGTTAGCGTTGTATTTTTGGGATAACAACCTAAGGGCAGTTCTGATTGTAATATTTTATTTTCTAGTCAGAACTTTATTAGGAAGTGGTTTTAACTATATGTGTTCTATTTCGATCAGCATGAGAATCGTAAGATTCTCATGACTGATCTATCCCTGGATTTTTTGATGTAACGACTATATAGTTCTCGACCCTAGAGGTCTAGAGGGAGCGGGGGAAAAACATTGTTTTGGCTCTGTAATTGTGATTAGATTAATACATATTATCCTGTTATTACTGTCACATGTGTTATTCTATTTATTTTTCGTTAAATTTCCTTCTCTACCTGTGCCCTACTAGGGAGGTAAGGCCCTCCTTCTTAGCAGGGATTGCAGTGATTAAAGTAGTTGTGTGTATGTAATTGTATTTCAGTTTATGTATCAATAGAGTGTTGTTACTGTTGTTCAGCTGAGAAAATATCTGCTTCGATTTCAATACTTTATATGCTGTTACACATGTGATAATAGAGATACCAGATGGGTACTTATTATGTGGCGAGCTAGACAGATCAATTGAAGTGTGATTTCAATCTTGTAGATTCTTTTATTTCTGCATGAGTAATTTATTTCCGGCATTTACTTTAGCAACGATTTCTTTTCTTTGAAATTACTTCTGGTTGGTGTATCGACATAGAAAGTGAAAATGTCATTGGAATAAACAGACGTCCCTGGATTGATAATTAAATGTGTGTTGTTCAGTCATTTAATAAGTGATTTATATAGTCCAACAGTAATTAGTTAACTAAATTATTTGAGATAAAATCAATTTAACTATTTCCAACTCATAGATGAGCTAGTGATAGGTCTAGTGAATTAAATATGATTTAATTCACATGCAGTGATTAATAAATTAACTAAAAATTCACTATAAATAGTTGTTTCATGTCATTTCTAAGGAAGGCCTAATTGATATTGGAGTTAAATGGAAGATAATTATCAATTATATAATTAGAAAATTGTACAGGTCATGCATGAAGTCATCAAGAAGCCATGGATGTATTGTGCAATCTGTTTATGGGAATTTCCTAATTAATAGGGGCTCAATTAGCCCATGAATGCATGTGCAAGGCTGGCCAGACAAAGGCAAAAATGTGGTTAACTATTGGACCAAACTTGCTTATATGAGAGCATGAATAGAGTGAGATAGTCATCAGAGTGTAGAGGTTTCTCAGTAAGAGAAGTAGCATTCAATTGTTTCATGTTCTTCACTTTATGAAATATACAGATAGTGGGGTTTTTAGCTTAGGATTTCCCTAGATACATCTTTTGTTGTGTGATTGAAATTATTTATCTTAATTTTTTATGTGATTGTGTGATTGTAATTGGTTTTCGCAATTTGTAGAATTGATTCAATATTTTGTTTTAGCATATTACAGGATCAGTTGAATATATTTAGATAATTTATACATGTGTAGTACGACAAAGAAGCAGGTATGATTGTTGATGGTGAAAAACGGTTAGACATCAATCAAGTTGTGCATCATTCACTTGGAGACTCCATTCTTAACTTAATCTAGAGCTCAAAACTTTCATGACGAATCCACTGGTCGAAGACTCAATTTTCTGAAGGATTGTTTAGTGACTCCATTGTCTTGAGATGGATCCACAATATTCAAGGTATTCTCCTATGAATATTTCTCATATTCTTGGCTTTCCAAATAATATTCCTCGTATACATTGGAAATAATATTTGCCAAGATTCAAATATGAGGACGAGGATGATGTTGATCAGTGGTTGTCATTGGTGTCAACCCAAGCAGCACCAGGAGATACCCCTATATTGCATGGGAATTTTGACCTACCAAATTAATATATTCTGGGTCAAGAAAGCTTTTGATGGTTTCTACTTGTCGAGATGTTTATGTTGATATATGGCACACCACGTAATTCTTCACAGTTTGAGAGATATTCATGTTTGAAATTTGTACCCCTCGTTAGTGGGCTAAAACCCCATGGGGTTGTGGCATGGGTCCTTGAAAAGTCATAATTAATATTTTTTAAGCTCCTAAAATCCCTCTCACGTTCACTGGTTAAAGCCCCTGTCAACCTAAGCATTTATATAAATTTTGATCATCATATCCTCCTTATGCAAGGGATTTCACCATCTGAAACAGGTCATCGTGACATTGTCGCTCTAATTTTGTTTCTACAAAAGTTCAGAAGCTGAATTTTTATGAGGTGAAGCTGAAATCCTGAGGAAGCTCCTATGAAAATTTAAAATCAAGGTTCGCAATATTTTCGGAGATATGATCTATGGAAGTTAGTGTTTCTGCAAGCTCCTGAAATTCATCTCAAAGAAGTGACCTTGGAAAAATCGTCATAACTCTCTCTATGAGTATTGGATTGGAATTTTGTAGAAGGTGACAGATAGTGCACTGACTGTAGTTTTTACTCTATCAATTTCAGAGCCGAATGAAGAAACAATGACACATGGCACACCGTACAAATTCGCTCTACTGAAACAGTCCATAATTACGACATTATGAGAGATTGGGCATAACTCTCTCTTGAAGAATCAAAATTGGGTCAGACCCGTGGCATTGGAAAGAAGACTCAGAGGACTACTAAAAGACTGAAAATCACATACCGGGGATCTGAAATAACAGAGATATACCAGATTCAATATCAAGCTCCTAGAAGACAAGAAAAATCTAGATCATGTGTTGTCAAGGGCTACAACGGACCAAAATTTCTAGGGCAGCAAAGCAAAGAAAAGTGCAGCAGAGGGTAGCATGACAAGAGCAACAACCAAGGTGCAGAACAGTACCAAGAAGTTCATCACATGAAGTATTCAAGTGGGAAGCACTGCATACAGTCACTGTAAAGGTATCATTCTACTAAGTCATTGTAAATACATTATTGTAAAAATTGTTCTAGTATCTATCTTCCAAGAGTTGAAGAGGAAGTGTCGGGAGGTCTAGGATCATCACTAGGTGGTTGTGTCATATTTGGGGTTATGGTCTACTGTGTCTGAATCTTCTACATCATTCTATATCATTGTAAAGTGGACCATTTTCCCTGGTACGGGAGTCCATTCTTCTTTTACTCTTCTATAGGGTGGTAGGGTGGTGCTAGGGTGAGTTGTAGCTCATTAGGTGTTGGGGCATCCATTCATTTGATTACTAAAGAATCTCGGCCATTGGAGCATCCATCTAGTGGGAGCTAGAGAAGAATGATTTTCTAGATTCTAGGAAGTTGGAGCTTTTTTTTCAATTGGAGTTGAATAATAAAGAATTATTAGAAAATCATTAGGTGCTTTTTGTCCCTGAGTGGGTTTCCACCTTAAAAAATGTGTGCATTTGTGTTCCTTTTGTTTACTTCTATCATTTTACAAACACTGATAATAATTGAATATTAACTAATTCTCTAATTGAAAGAAATACTGATTCACCCCTCCCTCTTAGTATTTCCAACAATTGGTATCAGAGCTTGGTTCCTTCAATAACAATTTAACAACTAGAAGGAGGTCATGGAGCATACCAAGAATGGTTTACCTGCGTTTAATGAAAATAATTATGCACTCTGGAAAGGAAGAATGGAGGTCTATCTCTTGGCGCAAGGTTACGAAGTATGGGACACTGTTCAAAATGGATTTACATCAACCGTGGATGAATAAGGTAAGAAGAATTTGGTAAATGATGCAAAGGGAAATAATATTATTATCAATGGACTTATTGAATCTGCTTATCATAAGGTGTTGGGTTGTAAAAACGCCAAAAAATTATGGGACAAGCTTGAGAATATATATGCAGGTGACTCAAATGTCAAAGAAGCAAAGCTTCAGATCTATAGAGAAAAATTTGAGCAACTAATAATGAAAGAAGATTGCAACATTGTTGCATAATTCCAATACGTTGATGAAATAACCAATACTCTGGAAGGATTGGGAGAGCTAATTGATGAGAATACTATTATACGAAAAATTCTTAGAACGTTACCAGGGATATTCAACCCAAAGGTATCAGTCTTAGAATACAGTGAAAATCTAGAAAAACTCAACAAAGAGGAATTACATGGAGTTCTCATAGCATATGAAATGAGACTTGATGAAAAAGAGGGTACTTCACATGTAGAAACTACGTTTGTTGCATCTAAGAAAACCAATAAGGACAAACAACCTTAAATTGAAAATACATGCACCTACAAGTGTGAAGAAAAGGGAGATGATGGAGAAGGTATTTCAGATGAAGAATATGCTTACTTTATGAGAGAATAAAAATTGTGAAGGAAAAATTCAAAGGTAAACTTCCATTGATATGTTTCGGTTGTGGTGAGGTTGAGCATTTTGCAGCAAAATGTCCAAACAGAAGTGATGGCAACTCAAAAGGAAAGAAAGGCTTTAAGAATTTCAAGAAGCAAGAAGAAAGGAAAGGATCCAAAAGGAACTTTCTCTCTAAAGAAGATAGCTCATCATCCAATGAAGACAGTAATATCGAAGAATAAGCGAATGAGAGAGTATTGTTTATGACCAAGCACAATAAACAAGAGGTATCAAACAATGGAGAAGAAGGGTTGAACATAGAATAATTTTCTAAGGAGGCAATCAAGCTTATAAAAGAGCTCAAGGCTGATAAAATCCATTCCAATACTCTTGAAGAACAAGTTCAAGGTCTCAAAATTGAAGTTGAAGAACACAAATGTGTTTGATCAATTCAAGAGTTGGAAGCTACTCAGCCCAGAGGCTGAGGCAGGTGGATCACGACAAGGCTGGAGGCTGAAGCTTGCAGCGTGAAGTGAAGTCAGTGACAGTGAGTATTTTAGCATCACCGTTACAAAAGCGAGAATAACTGTGTGCTCTGATGAACCACAAGTTGGCACTATGTGACTTCATTAGTTGGGTTAATAAGGACTATCCACAGGATGATTCCTCGACGAAGATTTCCATCTAGGTACTAACATATTTTTTATCGATATTGTTATTCATGTGGAAAATTTGGTCATAAAGTTGTAGAATGTCGCACGTACCCTAGGAACCAATACAATTGTAGGAGATCCTTCAAATATGAACCTCCCAGGGCTCAACGAAACATCAATAGATTTGAACATTTAAGAAATAATATGGAATGTTACAAATGTCAGAACATGGACACATAGTCAGAGACCGCAGACTTGAAAGTCCTCCAGAAGAATCTTCGAAGCCACCGAATGAACAAACATGGAAGGAGAAGAAGATTGATAATTGTGCTCTCATTCTCAAGGCTCAAAACAACAAAGATGTGAAAGTGGTTGCTCAATGCATATGATTGGAGATAGAATGAAATTTGTATCTCTGAAAGAGAATAAGGATGGAACTTTATCCTTTGGAAATGATGGATCTTCAAATGTTATAGGATCGGGTACCGTCACTCTCAGAAGCAAAGATGTTATAGCCAAGAATGTTCTATTGGTTGAAAACATGAATCACAATCTACTCAGTGTTGGAAAAATGTGTGATCAAGGACACACAATGCTATTCAACTCCACAAAATGTGAAATCAGGAAAGGCAAGTATGGCAAAATTGTGGCTACACCAAGTCGAGCTCCAAACAACATATATGTTCTAAATGAAGCAACTAAAGCATGTATACTAGCTAAAGAAGATGAAATATGGTTATGACACAAACGAATGGGTCACATAAAATTTGACAATCTTGTCAGGAAAAGAAAAAAGGAAGAAGTACGAGAAATGTCGAAAATCTCAAAACCTTCCAACACACTATGTGAAGCCTGTCGGCACGGCAAGCAGACAAAAGTCTAATTTAAAACAAAAGAACACTTTGCATCACATCCATTGGAATTGATACATACTAATATATGTGGTCTTGTGAGAACAAAAGGCTTAGATGGAGAACTATATTTCATGTTAATGATAGATGACTATACCAGGATGACAACCGTCAGTTTCCTAAAGAAAAAATATGAAGCATTTGAGTGCTTTAAGATCTACAAGGAGTTGGTCGAAAATGAAACTAATTTGAAAATAAAGTGTCTAAGATCAGATAATGGCGAGGAATTCACTTTCAAATTATTTCAGCAATACTGTGATGAAAATGGAATAAAAAGACAATTTTCAACAACACAAACACCTCAGAAAAATGGAGTTGCTGAAAGAAAGAACAAAACCGTACAAGAAATGGGTAGAACAATGTTGAAGGACTCAAAATTGGATGAAAAATTCTGGGTTCAAGTAATTGATACGACAGTCTTCATTATCAACCGAATTCTTCTCAGAAATAATTGCAACAAGACCCCATATGAATTATGGAAAGGAAAACCAGCTAATGTAAAATATTTCAGAATCTTCAGAAGCAAATGTTATATCAAAAGAGAAGATCAAAATTTGGGTAAGTTTGAATCACATGTTGATGAAGGTATCTTTGTTGGTTACTCACACAAAATAAAGGCCTATAAATGTTATAATCTATGACGAAAACAAATAGTGGAGAGCATAAATTTTACATTTGATGAAGATGGTGTTCTAACGAATAATGATGAGGATCTAGAATCTTTGAAACTTGAGACAGAGAATGAAAAAGGCACAGATAAAATTATGGAACAAGAAGCAACTATCAAACAGGAAGAAGTAAATAATAATCATCAAGATATCCTAAAACAACAACAAGAAGCTCCTCCAAAGAGAACAAAAGAATGGATTCAAAAGAACCATCCATAAAATCAAATCATTGGTGACATAAATGAAGGTCGACAACTTCGTTCGTCACAACACGCTCACATTGCTTTCCTAGCAACCTTTAAGCCTGGTGGTTTTGAGGAAGCCAGCCAGAATGAACATTGGGTAGCAGCTATGAATGAAGAATTGGATCAAATTGAGAAGAATAACACTTGGGAATTAGTTCCACGACCAAAATATAAAAATGTCATTGGGACTAAATGGGTGTTCAGGACCAAATTGAATGAAGATGGACAGGTTACCAGAAACAAAGTAAGATTGGTTTACAAAGGCTATGCACAAGTGGAAGGAATTGATTTCGACGAAACATTTGCACTAGTTTCCAGAATGGAAGCCATCCGAATGTTTCTCGCCTATGCATGTTAAAGAAAAATCAAAGTCTACCAAATGGATGTTAAGTCAGCATTTCTGAATGGAGAATTAGAAGAAGAAGTTTACATCAAATAACCTGAAGGTTTTCTACTATTAGAAAAAGAAGACTATGTTTGTAGGTTAAAAAAGGCTTTATATGGTCTCAAGCAGGCTCCTAGAGCATGGTATGCTTGTCTTGATGAATATCTACGTCAATAAGGGTTCAAGAAACGTACTATTGATAGAAATATTTATGTACAAATAGATAAAGATAATTTAACACTCGTTGAGGTATATGTGGATGATATAATATTTGGTAGCAATGATGATCAACTAAGTAAGAAATTTTATGTAAATATGAAAAGTGAGTTCGAGATGTCTTTACTTGGTGAGCTGACATACTTCTTAGGTCTTCAAATATCTCAGCAAGAGAAAGGAATATTTATATGTCAAGCCAAGTACATCAAGGAAATTCTCAAGAAATTCAAAGTGGATGATTGCAAACCCACACTTACTCTGATGGTAACAGGTTGCAAATTGAGCATAGACGACTCATCTAAGCGTGTGGATCAGAGGTTGTACATATGTATGATTGGTAGTATTCTATATGTAACAGCTTCCCGGTCAGATGCTATTCAAGCAGTTGGATAAGTAGCAAGATTCCAAGTAGCACCAAAATAATCAAATATTATTGTTGTCAAAAGAATTCTCCGATATCTAAAGGGAAAAAAAGAATATGGCTTGTGGTATCCCAAGGGTAACAATCTCATTATTCAAGCCTTTACAGATGTAGATTGGGTAGGAAGCATTGATGATCGTAAAATTACTAGTGGAGCAGCATTCTATCTAGGTGGTTGTCTTGTATCATGGTTGAGCAAAAAGCAAACCTCAATCTCGTTATGTACAATAGAAGTAGAATAAATTGCAGCGAAAACATGTTGTACTCAAGTCCTTTGGATGAAAAAAACTTTGCAAGATCTTCAAGTACACTTCAGTGAGCCTATTCCCATATTTTGTGACAACACCAATGCCATCAACATCTCCAAGAATCCTATCATGCATTCAAAAACAAAACAAATTCTGATCAAAAATCATTTTATTAGAGAACAAGTTGCTGAAAATAATATCAAACTTGAGTATGTTGGTACAAAAGAACAAATCACTAATATTTTCACTAAACCTTTACCTCATGAAGCATTTGAATATCTTCATCAGAAGCTTGGGATTCTCCCAAGTTCTCAATAGATTTTCCTTATTCACAATATAAAGGGGGAGTGGAAGTGTGTATAGGTCGACAGGATGGTTGTGTGTTAGGGGGAGTTACCCTTTTCCTTTGATGTCAAAGGGGGAGAGAATGTTGTAGGAAGAGGTGTCATGATCGCAAGGGGAGTACTTGTGTTGCCATCAATGCCAAAGGGGGATATTGTTGATCAGTGGTTATCACTAATGTCAACCCAAGCAGCACCAGGAGACACCCCTATATTTCATGGGAATTTTGACCTACAAAATTAATATATTTTGGGTCAAGAATGCTTGTGATGGTTTCTACTTGTCGATATGTTTCCATTGATATATGGCATGCCATGTAATTCTTCACGGTTTGAGAGATATTCATGTTTGGAGTTTGTACCCCTAGTTAGTGGGCTAAAACCCCATGGGGTTGTGGCATTGGTCATTGAAAAGTCATAATTAATATTTTTTAAGCTCCTAAAATCCCTCCAGTGTTCACTTGTTGAAGCCCCTCTCAACCTAAGCATTTATATAAATTGTGATCTTCATATCCTCTTTATGCAAGGGATTTCGCTATCTGAAATAGGTCATCGTGGCATTGTCACTCTAACGTTTTTTATACAAAGGTTCAGAAGCTGAAAATTTTATGAGTCGAAGCCGAAACCTTGAGGAAGCTCCTGTGACAATGTCATATCAAGGTGCGCAATATTTTCGGAGATATGATCTGTGGAAGTCAGTGTTTTTGTAGGCTCCTGAAATTCATCTCAAACAAGTGACCTTGGGGAAATCGTCATAACTCTCTCTCTGAGTATCAGATTGGAATTATGTAAAAATTGACAGATAGTGCACAGACATTAGTTTTCACTCTATCAATTTTAGAGCCAAATGAATACATAGTAACATGTAGCACGTCGTACAAGTTCGCTCTAATGAAAAGTCCATAATTAGGGAATTATGAGCGATTGGGAATAAATCTCCCTTGAAGAATCCAAATTGGGTCAGACCTGTGGCATTGGAAAGAAGACTTAGAGGACTACTAAAGGACTGAAAATGACATATTGGGGATCTGAAATAATAGAGATACACCAAATTCAATATCAAGCTCCTAGAAGGAAAGAAAAATCTAGATAATGTGTTGTCAAGGGCTATAAATAACCAGAATTTATAAGGCAGAAAAGCAAAGCAAGGTGCAGGAGAGGGTAGCATGATAAGAGAAACAACCAAGGTGTATAAAAATAGCAATAAGTTCATCAGATGAAGTCTTCAAGTGGGCAGCACTGCATACATTCATTGTAAAGGTATCATTGTAGTAAGTCATTGTAAATACATTATTGTAAAAAATGTTCTAGTGCCTATCTTCCAAGATTTGAAGAGGCAGTGTCGGGAGGTCTAGGATCATCATTAGGTGGTTGTGTTATAGTTGGGGTTATGTTCTAGTGTTTCTTATTCTTCTACATCATTCTATATCATTGTAAAGTGGACCATTTTCCCTGGTACATGAGTCCATTCTTATTTTATTCTTCTATAGGGTGGTAGGGTGGTGCTAGGGTGAGTTGTATCTCATTGGGTGTTGGGGAATCTGTTCAGTTGACTACTAAATAATCTAGGGTGTTGGAGCGTCCATCCAGTGGGAGCTGGAGAAGAATGCTTTTCTAGATTCTTGGAAGTTGGAGCTTTATTTTCCATTGGAGTTGAATATTAAAGAATTATTAGAAAAGCATTAGGTGGTTTTTGTCCCGGAGTGGGTTTCCACCTTAAAAACTGTGTGCATTTATGTTCCTTTTGTTTACTGCTATCATTGTACAAACACTGATAATAATTGAAGATTAACTAATGCTCTAATTTAAAGGAATACTGATTCACCCCCCCCCCCCCCAGTATTTCCAACAACTGGTATCGGAGCTTGGTTCCTTCAATAGGAGTTTAACAACTAGAAGGAGGTCATGGAGCATACCAAGAATGGTGTACCTCTATTCAATGAAAATAATTATGCACTCTAGAAAGGAAGAATGGAGGTCTATCTCTTGGCGCAAGGTTACGAAGTATGGGACACTGTTCAAAATGGATTTACATCAACTGCAGATGGTAAATGATGCAAAAGAAAAGAATATTATTATCAATGGACTTATTGAATTTGCTTATCATAAGGTGTTGGGTTGTAAAACCGCCAAAAATGTTTGGGACAAGCTTGAGAATATATATGTAGGTGACTCAAATGTCAAAGAAGAAAAGCTTCAAATCTATAGAGCAAAATATGAGCAACTCAGAATGAAAGAATATTGCAACATTGTTGCATACTTCCAATACGTTGATGAAATAACCAATACTTTGGAAGGATTGGGAGAGCTACTTGACGAGAAGAATATTATTCGAAAAATTCTTAGAACGTTACCAGGGAGATTCAACCCAAAGGTATCATTCTTAGAATAAAGTGAAAATCTGGACAAACTCAGCAAAGAGGAATTACATGGAGTTCTCATAGCAAATGAAATGAGACTTGATGGAGAAGAGGGTACTTCGCCTCTAGAAACTACGTTTGTTGCATCTAAGAAAACCAATAAGGACAAACAACCTTAAATTGAAAAGACATGCACCTGAAAGTGTGAAGAAAAGGGAGATGATGGAGAAGGTCTTTTAGATGAAGAATATGCTTTCTTTACGAGAAAACTAAAAATTGGTAAGGGGAAATTCAAAGGTAAACTTCCATTGATATGTTTCAGCTATGGTGAGGTTGGGAATTTCACAGCAAAATGTCCAAACAGAAATGATGGCAACTCAAAAGGAAAGAAATGATTTAAGAAATTCAAGAAGCAAGAAGAAAGGAAAGGATCCAAAAGGAACTTTCTCTCTAAAGAAGATAGCTCATCATCTGATGAAGACAGTAATAGCGAAGAAGAAGCCAATGAGAGAGTATTGTTTATGGCTAAGAACAATAAACAATAGGTATCAAACAATGAAGAAGAAGGGTTGAATATAGAATAATTTTCTAAGGAGGAAATCAGGCTTATAAAAGAGCTCAAGGCTGAGAAAATCCTTTCCAATACTCTTGAAGAACAAGTTCAAGGTCTCAAAATTGAAGTTGAAGAACACAAATGTATTGAAGGGTAACTTCAAAAGAAGTTGGAAGAAAGCAACCAAGAAAGGGAAGCATTAGAAGCTGAAGTAGTCTCGCTGCGTAAGGAAGTGAAGAAGGGAAAAAATTTCCAAAACTATGCCAACAGCTCAAGGGCATTGGAAGAAATCATCAACAATCAAAGATCTTAAAACGATAGAACTGGCCTCGGTTACAAAGAAGAAGAAGGACCTTCTACAACAAAATACATTGAACCTATGAGATCTGACATGCATGTAGACTTCATTGGAAAAGATTCGCAAAAATATCCTTGGAAGACGATTCCTCATTGAAGATTTCCATCTAAGTACCAACATATTTTTTATGAATATTGTTATTCATGTGGAAAATTTGGTCATAAAGCTATAGAATGTCGCACGTACCCTAGGAACCAATACAATTCTAGGAGATCCTTCAAATATGAACCTCCCAGGGCTCAAAAAAACATCAATAGATTTGAACATTTAATAAATAATATGAAATGTTACAAATGTCAGAACTTTGGACACATAGCCAGAGACTGCAGACTTGAAAATCCTCTAGAAGAATCTTCGAAGCCACAGAATGAACGAACATGGAAGGAGAAAAAGACTGATAATTGTTGTCTCGCTCTCAAGGCTCAAAACAAAAAAGATGTGTGGTATGTTGATAGCGGTTACTCAAAACATATGAATGGAGATAGAAGGAAATTTGTATCTCTGAAAGAGAATAAGGATGGAACCGTATCCTTTGGAAATGATGGATCTTCAAATGTTATAGGATCAAGTATTGTCACTCTCGGAAGCAAAGATGTTATAGCCAAGAATGTTCTATTGGTTGAAAACATGAATCACAATCTGCTCAGTGTTGGATAAATGTGTGATCAAGGACACACAATGCTATTCAACTCCACAAAATGTGAAATCAGGAAAGGCAGGTATGGTAAAATTGTGGCTACAGCAAGTCAAGCTCCAAATGATATATATGTTCTAGATGAAACAACTAAAGCATGTATACTAGCTAAATAAGATGAAAGCTGGTTATGGCACAAACGAATGGGTCACATAAACTTTGACTATCTTGTCAGGATAAGAAAAAAGGAAGCAGTACGAGAAATGCCGAAAATCCCAAAACCTTCCAACACACTATGTGAGGCCTATTGGCACGATAAAAAGACAAAAGTCCAATTTAAAACAAAAGAGCACTTTGCGTCACATCCATTGGAATTGATACATACTGATCTATGTGGTCCCGTGAGAAAAAAAGGCTTATATGGAGAACTATATTTCATATTAAGGATAGATGACTATACCAGGATGACAGCCGTTAGTTTCCTAAAGAAAAAATCTGAAGCATTTGAGTGCTTTAAGATCTACAAGGAGTTGGTCGAAAATGAAACTAATTTGAAAATAAAGTGTCTAAGATAAGATAATGGCGGAGAATTCACTTCCAAATTATTTCAGCAATACTGCGACAAAAATGGAATAAAAAGACAATTTTCAACAGCACGAACACCTCAGAAAAATGGATTTGCTGAAAGAAAGAACAAAACCATATAGGAAATGGGTCAAAAAATGTTGAAGGACTCAAAATTGGATGAAATTTTTTGGGTTCAAGCAATTGATACGACAGTCTTCATTATACACAGAAGTCTTCTCAGAAATAATTGCAACAAGACCCCATATGAATTATGGATAGGAAAACCAGCTAATGTAAAATATTTTAGAATCTTCGGAAGCAAATGTTATATCAAAAGAGAAGATCAAAATTTGGGTAAGTTTGAATCACGTGTTGATGAAGGTATCTTTGTTGGTTACTCATGCAAAACAAAGACCTATAAATGGTATAATCTAAGACAAAAACAGATAGTGGAGAGCATAAATGTTAAATTTGATGAAAATGGTGTTCTAACGAATAATGACGAGGATATAGAACCTTTTAAACTTGAGATAGATGATGAAAAAGACACAGATAAAATTCTAGAACAACAAGAAACTATCAACCAGGAAGAAGTAAATAATGATAATCAAGATATACCAGAACAACAACAACAAGCTCCTCCAGAGAGAACAAAAGAATGGATTCAAAAGAACCATCCATCAAATCAAATCAGTGGTGACATAAATGAAGGTCGACAGCTTCGTTCGTCACAACAAGCTCACATTGCTTTCCTAGCAACCTTTGAGCCTAGTAGTTTTGAGGAAGCCAGCCAGAATGAACATTGTGTAGCAGCTATGAATGAAGAATTGGATCAAATCAAGAAGAATAACACCTGGGAATTAGTTCTGCGACCAAAAGATAAAAATTTCATTGGGAATAAATGGGTTTTCAGGAAAAAAATGAATGAAGATGGATAGGTTACCAGAAACAAAGCAATATTGGTTTGCAAAGGTTATGCACAAGTGGAAGGAATTGATTTCAACGAAACATTTGCACTAGTTGCCAGAATGGAAGCCATACGAATGTTTCTCACCTATGCATGTTCAAGAAAAATCAAATTCTACCAAATGGATGTTAAGTCATCATTTTTGAATGGATAATTAGAAGAAGTTTACATCGAAAAACCTGAAGGTTTTCTACTATCAGAAAAAGAAGACTATGTTTGCAGGTTAAAGAAGGCTTTATATGGTCTCAAGCAGGCTCCTAGAGCATGGTATGCTCGTCTTGATGGATATCTACATCAAAAAGGGTTCAAGAAAGGTGTTGTTGATAGCAATCTTTATGTACAAATAGATAAAGATAATGTAACAATCGTTGAGGTATATGTGGATGATATAATATTTGGTAGCAATGATGATCAACTAAGTAAGAAATTTTCTACAAATATGAAAAGTGAGTTCGAGATGTCTTTACTTGGTGAGCTGACATACTTCTTAGGGCTTCAAATATCTCAGCAAGAGAAAGGAATATTTATATGTCAAGCCAAGTACATCAAGGAAATGCTCAAGAAATTCAAAATGGATGATTGCAAACCCATACTTACTCTGATGGTAACAGGTTTCAAATTGAGCATAGATGACTCATCTAAGGATGTGGATCAGAAGTTGTACAGATCTATGATTGGTAGTCTTCTATATGTAACAACTTCCCGGCCATATGTTATGCAAGCAGTTGGACAAGTAGCAAGATTCCAAGTAGCACCAAAAGAATCACATATTATTGCTGTCAAAATAATTCTTCGATATCTAAAGGGCTCAGAAGAATATGGCTTTTGGTATCCCAAGGGTAACAATCTCATTATTCAAGCCTTTACAGATGCAGATTGGGCAGGAAGTGTTGATGATCATAAAATTAATAGTGGAGTAGCATTCTATCTAGGTGGTTGTCTCGTATCATGGTTGAGCAAAAAACAAACCTCAATCTCGTTATCTACAGTAGAAGTAGAATACATTGCAGCATCAACATGTTGTACTCAAGTCCTTTGGATGAAACAAACTTTGCAAGATCTTCAATTAAAAACCAGTGAGCCTATTCCCATATTCTGTGACAACACCAGTGCCATCAACATGTCCAAGAATCTTGTCATGCATTAAAAAAAAAAGCACATTCCGATCAAATATAATTTTGTTAGAGAACAACTCGCTGAAAAGAATATCAAACATGAGTATGTTGGTACAAAAGAACAAATAATTGATATCTTCACTAAACCTTTACCTCATGAAGCATTTGAATATCTTAACTAGAAGCTTGGGATTCTCCCAAGTTCTCATTAGATTTTCCTTATTCACAATATAAAGGGGTAGAGGAAGTGTGTACAGGTCCGCAGGATGGTTGTGTGTCAGGGGGGAGTTACCCTTTTCCATTGATGTCAAAGGGGGAGAGAATGTTGTAGGAAGAGGTGTCATGATCGCAGGGGGAGTACTTGTGTTTCCATCAATGCCAAAGGGGGAGATTTTTGATCAATGGTTGTCATTGATGTCAACCCAAGCAGCACCAAGAGATACCCCTATATTGCATGGGAATTTTGACCTACCAAATTAATATATTCTGAGTCAAGAATGATTTTGATGTTATCTACTTGTCGAGATGTTTCCATTGATGTATGGCACGCCACGTAATTCTTCACGGTTTGAGAGATATTCATGTTTGAAGTTTATACCCCCAGTTAGTGGGCTAAAACCCCATGGGGTTGTGGCATGGGTCATTGAAAAGTCATAATTAATATTTTTTAAGCTCCTAAAATTTCTCCCACGTTTAGTTTTTGAAGCCCCTCTCAACCTAAGCATTTATATAAATTTTGATCCTCTATCCTCCTTATGCAAGGGATTTCGCCATCTGAAACAGGTCATTATGGAATTGTCGCTCTAAATTTTTTTCTATGAAGGTTCAAAAGCTGAAATGTTTATGAGGAGAAGCCGAAACCTTGAGGAAGATCCTGTGAAAATTTCAGATCAAGGTGCGCAATATTTGCGGAGATATGATCTGTGGAAGTCAGTGTTTTTGCAGGCTCCTGAAATTCATCTCAAAGAAGTGACCTTGGGAAAACTGTCATAAATCTCTCTCTGAGTATCGGATTGGAATTCTGTACAATGTGACATATATTACACAGACTGTGGTTTTTTCTCTATCAATTTCAGAGCTGGATGAAGAAACAATGACCCATGGCACGCCATACAAGTTTTCTCTACTCAAACAATCCATAATTAGGGCATTATGAGAGATTGGGCATAACTCTCCCTTGAAGAATCAAAATTGGGTCAAACCTATGGCATTGGAAATAAGACTTAGAGGAGTACTACAGGACCAAAAATCACATATTGGGGATCTGAAATAATAGAGATACACCAGATTCAATATTGAGCTCCTAGAAGGCAAGAAAAAGCTAGATCATGTGTTGTCAAGGGCTACAAAGGACCAACATTTCTAAGGTAGCAAAGCAAAGCAAGGTGCAGTAGAGGGTATCATGACAAGAGAAAAAACCAATGTGTATAGTAGTAGCAAGAATTTCATCACATGAAGTCTTCAAGTGGGTAGCACTGCATATAGTCACTGTAAAGGTATCATTGTACTAAGTCATTGTAAATACATTATTGTAAAAATTGTTCTAGTGTCTATCTTCCAAGAGTTGAAGAGGCAGTGTCAGGAGGTCTAGGATCATCATTAGGTGGTTGTGTCATAGTTTGGGTTATGGTCTAGTGTTTCTTATTCTTCTACACCATTCTATATCATTGTAAAGTGGACCATTTTCCCTGGTATAGAAGTCCATTCTTATTTTATTCTTCTACAGGGTGGTAGGGTGGTACTAGGGTGCGTTGTAGCTCATTAGGTGTTGGGGAATCTATTCAGTTGACTACTAAAGAATCTTAGGAGTTGGAGCGTCCATCCATTGGGAGCTGGAGAAGAATGCTTTTCTAGATTCTAGGAAGTTTGAGCTTTATTTTCAATTGGAGTTGAATATTAAAGAATTATTAGAAAAGCATTAGGTGGTTTTTTTCCCAGAGTTTGTTTCCACCTTAAAAACTGTGTGCATTTGTGTTCCTTTTGTTTACTGTTATCATTGTAAAAACACTGATAATAATTTAATATTAACTAATGCTCTAATTGAAAGGAATGTTGATTCACCCACCACCCCCCCCCCCCTCAGTATTTCCAACATATGATGTTGTGTTTCATTTGGTTAAATTTCATATGTGTTTAAGAAAGCTAGGGGTTAATTTTCATGAAGTCTCTTTGATGAAAATATTCATGGTCTCTTTGGAGGGAAATGTAAATCCTTGGTATGAAATGTTACCACGAGGAAACTTATATTCCCTTAGAAATTTTAAAACAGTATTTATGAGAAATAAAAAGAACATTATCCATCCTTATTGTTAGTAAAAAAATGTTGTGAGCATTTTTAAGTCTTCATTGAACATTTGGAAAGTATTTATGGTGACGAGGAGTTTATGGATGAAGATATTCTAGAAGATTTTTGTGAAAAATATTTCCCATAGTATGAACATAAAATAGAGCATAATTGTTATTATACTGAGAAAACGTTTCAACAGATAATGCCTTCTCCCTTAGTTGAAAATGAAGCAAATCATAACCTTAGTTTTGTAGACAGACATGATAATGTACACAAGTTTTGTTCTCTTGTGATTGATTAAGATAGTTAGAAGTATTACCATATTTTAAATAACCAAGAAATGGACGAGGATGATCATTTAGATATATCTGTAAATCAATCATTTTCTAATTTTTTGTTTCAATAGCAAACTTGTGAAGATAAAAATGACCGTTCTCTTGAATCGAATGAATAAATATTTCTTGATATTTATCATATACATGAGATGAATATTGTTGTTCAAGAACCTACAATATCTTTTTATGATGTAGATGATGTGAATGATAAGAAGGAACAAAATTATTTCATTTATTTTGAGAATGATATTGAAACTGAAGACATAGGACAATAACAACCAACAATTAAAGATGAAACTAGTATTTCTCCTTCTAATAATCAACAAGAAGTACATATATATAATTTCAAGGCCATTTTTCCACTTTCTTGCAGTCATTAGAACATGTAGATGTTTTTGTATTCATGGATCATGGATATTTTCTCAGTTGGAAGTTTGAGTTGCCATCTTTTAATTTTTCCTTTCTTTTTGAAGAGAATGTGCACAGAATTCAACCTAGTAGCCATATGCTTGATTGGTTACATTAGAAATTTTTCATTACTTGATTGAACAAAAATTTTTAGTTGTTACAGTAGGTGTGATGAATAATATCAACACTCTGATAATCCCTTTCAAAAGTGTTTGTTTTCATATTTCAATAGTGATTTTTTCAGCATTCAGTTTGCAGCATTGTACAACATTATTTTCATTTTGGATTTTAATATGGTACAATTTATAGGTTGGACGGTTATAGTTTGGGAGTCACCCAATGAATAAGCACTTGTTCTACGGGGGTTCTTGTCGCCTCTCAAGGTGACAACATCCCCGTTGGAGTTGGTAGTATCATAGTTTTGTTTCAGGATAAATACTTCAGGGGTAATGGCTTTGAGAAATTGTTTAAAATATTCCACCAAAAATTTAAGCATGCTAAAAGATAATTTGTCAATGCTGGTTCAAAAAAAATAAAATGGTAATGCTGACAAATCAAAAGGTAGCAACTTGTTTTACTGTGTTTTTCCTATAAAAGGCAGTAAATTTGCGTACAGTTTCTGAACAACTAGAAACGAATCTTTTAAAACCAAAAGAGGTTTTTTTTGGGAACATGCTCATTAACAAAAACCTCTTCTTATTTTTATGCATCTACCACGGTTTGGGATATTAGAAGGCATATTTGGACCTTATATTTTAGGAATTCACCAGAAAAAGCTCATAGAAAATTGTTGATGAGCCACCTCATCAATTCGACTTGGTGATCAAATATTATCATATCCTTGATTGTTTCAAACGAAAAATAAAATATGGATGAAAAGGTTTTTATATCCACTTGTTTTGGATCTTGATTTCTTTTGGATATTTTGTCACATTTGTAATTAAAATTTCGATAAATTGTGGATCTCAAAACGGATGTAATTTTTGTATAAATTAGATGGAAAAGTAGAGAGAAGGGTTGGACATTGAGAGAATAAACTATATTTTAATTGTGTACATTTGTATATTAATGAAAGATCTCTTGGAAACGAAGTATATAGTTTTTCTTCAAAGATTCCTCTTTCAACGTTTATGGTATGTATTTTAGTGTTGTGTTTCTTTCTATATTTTTAATTAGATGTGTATCTTATTTATATAAATGAGTAAGTAGATGTGGAATTCATTGTGCAGTTCTCTATATCTCATATTAATATAGTCACCTTTCAACTGATGATTTTACACATAATTCCTCATATTGATGCTCTATTTTAAGATTTGAATGTGCTCCTTTTTATCCTTTCCATGCTTTGAATGAATTGAAGTATAGCAATTTTTGATTATAGGATTTTGAAATCAATTAGTCTCCCATACCAAACTCTGAATATTTTTAGTTAGTTTCTAATAAGACTCCATGCCAAAAACCAAAGTGATCATTCTTACACATTAAATCTGGTCACTGAGCATATTAAAAACCTATTGTTGTTGTGACATATAGTGGCAAGGTTGATGAGAGATCCCTCCCCAAAATGAAGGGTCAAATTTAAATCCTAAAGTGGTTTGAGGTTACCTCATAGTTGTCACCATCACATCTTGGTGGAATTCTTAGTGATAACACCTGCCAATGTCCACCAACCACTATGCTAACTTTGATACTGACTATAGTTGAACCAGTTTGGATATGTGTTGTTGCTAACACTATATTGTACAACCTATATTGTTGTCAACTCTGCATCTACACTGTAACCAAACTCACAATCACACTCACTGTTGTTATTGTTGCTGCAATGATTGCAGCTGAGAAGTATCCAAAATACTGAATGAACTGTTTCTTTGTGTTGGAACTGTCACCTGAGTCTCGAAATGCTACTAGCCTCTACATTGTCTAATGGGAAATATGTGTTGTTGTTGATTCTATGTTGTGCCTCCTGCACTGCTATCAACACTTCTATGCACTCCTCAACACCTAACTGCAACTAGTCTGCAAATGTCACTCTGGAACTAAATACATCAACTAACACTAATCCCCCTACTACTAAATATTGTGGGCCCCTGTAGAAAGGTAATGATCCATGGTAAAAAACCATCTGATGCTCACCTCAATTGACCATGCCCAAATATTTGGGCAACTCTGGGACTAAAGCTCCATATTTCCCTACCTCTCTCCTCGAGGTATAGCTGCATATATAGAAAAATATTCCTTTATCCTAGAGGAAATATTATCAATCGCTACTAATTTTTCTTCCTGATCCTGCTTCTCCTTCTTATCCTTCTTCCTCTAAGGACTGAGTATTGTAGTCTCCAAACTTGCCACACTTGAAGCACTTAGCCTTGGAAAAATCATTCTTCTTCTTCTTCTCTCCCTGTGAGTCTTCTCCTTGAATGGGACATTTTTATTTCCCCTTTTATGCAAGGGACACATTTTCTTCCTCCTTCACACCCATCTATCCCTTGTTGCTACTGTCGTTGATAGAGCTCTTTACTAGAGCTCGCCTCATCTCCTCCTGAGAAAAATTAATCCACATCTAGTCCCACCCAAGAAACATATCTTGTCCTAGAATACCTTGGAAGAAATTCTCCTAACCCTTAGTGACACAGTTAAGGGCCAAGCTCACCATATATGTAGGTGGAGGAATCTCTCCTATAGTTGCAAGATAATCCTAGATATCCTAAATTTTGGTGAGGAAGGGGTTAATATATTCACCCTTCTACATCCTATCATTCCTCAAATTTTCCTTCATGAAAGTATTCCTCTACTCGGAAGGATTCTAATATATCTCCAAGAGAGCATCCCACATCTCCTTGGTAGTGTTCTTGCCTGATATATGTGAGACTATGGTCTCAGACTCCATCTAAGATCATATGATTCATCTTGGTCATCTCCTTCTTTAATTCTTTCAGTTGATCTACATTATCTACATACTTCTTTATGCCATTCTCATCAAGTAGGAAGGACATCATAGCCTTCAAAATGATATAGTAGGATTCTCTCTCCAACCTGTCATGATCTCAAAGACCAATTTTGGCTATCTATGCAAAAAACATGACCTAGGAAGGAAATATCTCTCTTTCACCTGCTCAACTACTAGCACTGCTATTCACACTCACTTCTAGAGTGAGAAAATATTATTGTTGTTACTTCCAATTGCATTTGGAAGTTTGGATTTTTGAAGTTAGAAACCCTCTGAGAGAAACTCCATCTATGTGTGCACTTTCTCTTCCACGCAACACTGAATATTCTCTAGTAAACTGTTGCAAACCATTTATGCCTAAAAAAATAGTTTTCTCTACAAAAATATGAGTTGTTTCTCCCTCCACCTACGTTGCATGTGCAACTGTCCAGTATGTACTCGGACAGTCCTCATGACTGTATAGGGAAATATTGCAAGGCTCTCGTCGTTGTCCAGAGCTAACCCGCGCGACCCTCTAAAAAAATTGTACTATAGCTCCGTCTGAGCCGTGGATTTTCCCTTATTTTCCTCTGTTGTAACAATATTTGGTTTTGATAAGTTCACATATTAGTTAAAAAAATAAATTTAAAATGTTAAGTTAGGACATGAATGAAAAAAATAAAATAAAAAAATGTTAGGACAATTATGTATTTTATACATCCACGTCAAATAAAATGTTAGAGTTAGTTTCCCTAAAGAATGAAGGAAAATAAAATAAAATGTTAGCAAAGAAAATAAAATAAATAAATAAATTCTTTAGTCTTGAAAAATAAATTTCATGGTTGCCTGTTTAAATGCACCATTTTCCAAAGTTTAAATTAATTAATGTTGATTAATTTCTGTAAAAAGAAGTTTAAATTTTTATTAAATATTTGACAAAGAAGTATTGTATGGCGCATTATCTTTTTAAACCTAAGTTGCAAAATGACAAAAGGTCTTATCATGCTCAATAAATAGATTGTATTTTTCAACGGTAAATATTTTTCCCACTCGAGATCAACGACGGAAGTTGACTTTGCACCCCCCCCGGAGCATTTCTTGTTAACGCCTAGGGGCGGGGGGGCGGGGGGGCGGGGGTCTAAAAAGTGGTTTTAGTGGCCACCGCCCCTTAATACGTGTCACCACCACATAATTTTTCAACCCTTCCGCTCAAAACCACAAACGGCCAGGTACCCCCTTCGAAATCAGCCAACGTCAAAACTTTTACAACGGTTCTCTTTTCCCGTGCCTTAACTATTGTCCACTCCACAAATTAAATTTTGTCACATCATATGACCATTCTCCACCTGCGCATCCACTCTATAACCGTTTTTACCTGCTCCACTTTCTCATTAAATTCCGCTCCCAAGCCATTAAACCGCTACGGTCACAATCAAACTGTTAGCACATTCATAACATATAAAACAAATTGCAACCTACCTTTTACTAGTTTACTTCATCTTCACTATTGATTACAGGTCACTATATTCGCACACTGTTCCCTATCAGCAGATCATTCTGTCACCACTTTTATTTCTTCCCTATCATCATATTCTCACCATTCATTCCTTCTCTCTATTTAAAAAATGTCCACGAAGTTAAAATCCAAGAAACAGGTTGCTCAAGAGGAAAAATCCAAGAAAAAAGTTGTAGAAGAGATAATATCCATGAAAAAAGTTGCAGAGGAAAGCTCTGCTCCCACATCTCAGCTCAACCTGGACTTAATTCCTCTTGCAGAAGCCTTCTTCAAGATCACGAATGCCCAATGTGAATTCGATTTTTATGAACTGCACTTATGGCTCAAACATAAACACACTGATAAACAAGACCTCATGAGGTTTTGGGAATCACTGTTACCCCTTTTCTCTTTTCCACAAACTCATCAGTTTCTCGACCTCATCACCCAATGCCAAGCCCAATATGATCATGTAAAAAGAGTAGTGGTGGCTCAAAATGGAAACATTTTGATCACCATCTCTGCTGAAACCATTAATCAAATGCTTCTTATCCCTCAATCTAATTTTATGAGTCATTTTTCACTAGCTACACTTATGGATATGATCTGAATGGAATGTATTAGTTTTGCTATGCTAAGTATCCAAATAGTAATTAAATTGTGTGCATAAGGTTCACTGAAGTTTTCATGTGAAAAAAATGGTTTTAACTTAGTTAAACATATTTTTATCTCAGGTTAAATCATGTAAATTAGCTTTTATAACATTTCTCAACAGTAAATGACAGAGAATAAAGCATCACATATGATAATACTCAGCAAATCGATGAAGCAATTAACCCCTCCTGGGCTACATCTGCTGGTCTAGCTCCCAATGGCATGTCTCTCATATATTATTGCTCAAAAATGGTAAGTACATGTGATAAAAAGACTCAAATGGTTGTGATGCCTATAAAAATAGCTTCAAAATGCTTGAATTAGTTAGGAATGACTATTCATTTACAGAAAACAGAGAATGGATGCTCAATACACTAAAAACACCCTAGTGACCCTGGTGGCTCCTTAATCTCTCCTAAAGAAAAACCTGTGTGAAATGACCTTTGATGGGTATAAAACCTATTCTAATGAGTTCATTATGTCTCAATTAGCCAAAAATGACTATTCATTCTTCCAAAATCGTCGAAATCCCCAAGAGTTATGACCCAAATAGTAATCTTCCCAATCACTCCTAAGAAAGCTCCTCCAAAACTGGAGGAAATCCAGTTAGCGACGACAAATTTGGCACTGGCCGCTGAATTTGGGGGTCCGCCAATGGAACCATTGGGTATAATGTAAGTTAAATTTAATATAAAACCCCATCATGTGACTACTATTGGATTAACCGCTGGTTTCAAACTCCGCCATGTGACACCGTAGAACCCGCCAGAATAACTGTTTTGGTAGCTGCCGTGGTTTACATTGATATGGGGGGGTGGCCCTTAGGGTCTAGCCTCCCAAGTCCTAACCACTGAAAACATTAAACTTTAAATATACGTGACAACACTACAGGTTAAGAAATACATGGTAGCCCGAATGGTTCAGGCCTTGGCGTGCAGGCCGAAGGTCACAGGGTCGAACCTCCCGGACCTCACATAAATTTTGGTATAATATCCTAGGGACACATGGCAGCCTCTGAGCTTGCCACATGTCACCCATCCAACGGTGCTAATTAAAACAATTTCAACTCCATCCAATGGTCCAGAAACCTCTATACCCTCAACATTCGACAACCCACAAAGTGCCACGTGTCACTAGCACATAGGCTTAGAAGAAATGGAATATTCCTAGAATATTCTGCTGACTGTACCTGCAAGTTGACTAGGCATCTAGTCACCAAATGTTTTCTGTTTGGGAAAACGAACATAACGCGATATCTTCCTCATACGACATCGGTTTTTCGAACCATTCGTAGTGTCGGAATCACAACAACGTGACCTTTCCAGTCTCTCGAGTTGGGACCTATTTTGAGCACTTTAATTTTGAGAATTTTTTAGCAATGGACATGATATCCTAATCACACCTCCCCATTGGGAATATTTTGGACCCAAAAGCCTTCAATTATCTGTTCAACAGATGAGGGAACAACTCCCTCACCTTTTCCACTTCCATCCATCTTGCCTTACTTGGTTTGCTGCCCTTAAGCCCAATCCGAAGATAATTGACACTTCCTCTTTTAGAAGTGTGTGTCCTCCTATCAAGGATGGCATCCTCCTTGAGCTCGTCCAGAAATTTTGGCGAGAAATCTTCTATTGATGGCAACTAAATGTCACTCCCTTGATCATCAATCAATGGAGGCTCATACAAATGTAAATTATCCACATTGACAACGGAATACATTTGCATATATAAAGGCAAGTCAAGTTGAAATGCATTATTACCAACTTGTTTAATAATATTGAATGGACCATAAAAAATAGGCTTCATCTTTTTACCTTCTCCTTGCATCCTTTCTTTGCTTATGTGCAACCATACTTCGTCTCCTTCTTGAAACTTGTGATCAACTCTATGTTTTTCATGCCTCTCCTTGTACTTTTGCTTTGAATATTCTCAAGCTGTTCTTGAACTTGTTGATGAATAATCTGAATTTTCTCAATGAAATTGCGAGCCTTGTCAATGTCACTATGCCCATCAATGGAAACATCCTTCTCAAGAATGAAATCTAGAGGTGACTTTGGAAAATACCCAAAGCAGGCTTCAAAAGGTGAAGTATTTGTAGAAGAGTGCTTGGCCCGGTTGTAAGGGTGTTGAATGTAATGCAGATGCTCATCCCACAACTTAGGATGCTTACTGCAATAACCTCTCAAAAGATGCACAATGGTTCTATTCACTACCTCGGTTTGGCCATCTGTTTGCGGATGAAAAGCAATACGCTTTTTCAACTTGGTGTCCATCATCTTCCATATGTTGGACCAAAAATTCCCAACAAATCTGGAATCATTGTCACTAACAATAGAAGTAGGCAAACCATAATGAACTCATACATGTTGAAAATATAATTCAACATTTTGTTCAACAATAATAGATTTCTTACATGGCATAAGAATACACATCTTGATGAATCTATCAACTACTACATAAAGATAATCACGCTGCTTTCTAGACTTAGGTAGACCTCCAACAAAGTCCATAGAAACACTTTCCCATGGCCTTGATGGTACCAATAATGGCGTTTACAACCCAAGCTTCCTATTGCTAGGCTTGCTTGTAGCACACAATGAACAACCTCTAATGAAACGTGAAACACTATCTACCATGTGAGGCCAATAACAATACCTCTGTAAATTTTCCACCATTTTTCTTACCCCAAAATGTCCAACAATAAGAGAAGAATGAGCTTCTCTCATGACACTTAGTCTCTTTCCTTGTGGTATACGCAACTTTTCCAAATGAAACAACAAATTGTTATGAATGTGATAATAATTCTCTTCAACTTTATTCCATTCACTCAAGTTAGCATACACATCATTAAAATCAACATCAGATGCATGCTATTCTATGTAACTCTCATGTACTATAGAATCATTCTTAAGCAAAGTAGAAGCACTAATAACAGGCCTTGAAAGAATATCAGAATTTTTTTTGAAAATACCTTTCTTGTACCTTATTACCAAGTGAAATTGTTGTAGGAAACCCACCCATATGAAATGATGTGATTGCTTCAATTTACTTTGCGACAGCAAGTATTGTAATGGTTGGTGATCGGTATGTACAACTATATCTTTACCTATCAAATAGTGTTTCCACTTTTTGACACTTTGAACCAACGCATACAAATCCTTATCATATGTAGGATAATTAACCACAACACCATTAAATATCTCAGAATGAAAAGCAATAGGCTTACCATGCTACAAGAGAACTGCACCCATGGCATAATCACTAGCATCGGTATGTATCTCGAATGGCTGTCTCAAGTCCAGTAAATCAAGGATTGGAGCTGAACTGATCTTGAAGTTTCAAAGATTCAAAAGCTTTTTGTTGTTTGCTTCCCCATTGGAAAGCACGTTTCACACTTGTCACTGCATGCATAGGAGCTTCTATGGTAGAAAATTTAGCAATAAACTTTCTCCAATATTGAGTTGCACCCAAAAAAATTCTTACCTCTGTAATGGATTTGGGAGTGGGCCAATTCACAATGGCTTCTACCTTATATGGATCAATTCTCAATGCACCTCCTCCTACAATATGTCCCAAATAAACCAAATAAGTCTTTCAAAATTCACACTTAGACATCTTAAGAAATCATTTCTCTTTCCTCAAAACATAAAGTACTTTCTTAACATGCATGACGTGCTCTTCTCTAGTCTTGCTGAAAATCAAGATTTCATCTAAGTAGAATATAACAAAATCATCAAGGAATGGACGCAAAATATCATCTATAACACACATGAAAGTTGCAGGTGCATTACAAAAAACAAAAGGCATAACCAACCACTCAAAGAGTCCTTGTTTGGTTTTGAATATTGTCTTCCAAATATAACTTTATGAAATTCTAACTTGATGGTATCCACTACGTAAGTCTAACTTAGTGAAACATTTAGCATCTTTCAACTGATCTAACAAATCATCTATCCTTGGGAGTGGGTAACGATTTTTTACTGTAATCTTGTTCAAAGCTCTGAAGTCCACACACATACACCAAGTTCCATATTTATTTGGAATCAACACTATCGGTGACCCACATGGCGAATTTCTTGGTATTATGAGTCCCTTGTCCAGCAATTATTTAATTTTCCTCTTCATGATATACATGTGGTACATGCCTATGTTTGGAAGAGGACAATCTTGTTGCAACTGAATCTCATGTTGAATCTCCCTTTTAGGAGGCAATCCCATTGGCTCCTGAAAAATCTCATGATGTGCCTCAACTACATCATATAAATATTACTTTAACTTGGGATCAAAATCTTCAAATGACTCATGATTCACATTAGCTTTAGGCTTAATCATAAGAAGTACGAAACTCTTACTAGAATTCACTAGTCTTTTTACCTGTCCAACATTTACCATAGAAATGTTTGTCTTCTTGCGATGTACTCTAACAATAAAATCCTTGCCATATTTGAATAGATGATACTTGTTCTCATGGAGATAGAAGATAGCTTTTCTGTCATATAAATAAGGACTTCCCAAAAAAATTCCTGTAATTTCAAGAGGAACAACATCTAATTCAACCGTGTTAATAAAATGTGCAGTAATGGCAAAGCGCAATATACACTTCTTTGAAACCTGTAAGTTTGCATCCTTACAAATCCAACCAAGTGTATATGGTTTTGGATGTGGAATGGTCTCAAGATTTAGTTTCTTGACTAAGTATTCAGAGATAAGGTTCACTTGTGACCCACTGTCAAACAATGTGTCAATCTTTGTATGTTTTGAAATAACCCTCACATGAAGCAATTCAATTCTTTCTTCTTCATTTGGAGCTTGTACATGACAGTTTGAAGTGCTAGTACTTGGTTTAGTTTCAGTTTCTTTTCCCTTCATATTCTTCAAACCCATGGCTGTAATTTTGGTTTTGTCACCGGAATCATCACCTAAATCTTGTTGTGTAGTAGCTGCAATTTTCTGCTTCCCTTTGTTTTTGTTAAATTGGGTTCTTTTTTCAAGATGTAACTTCCAACAGTTTTTCTCTTCGTGGCCTTCTCTTGAAAAGTGTTTACAAACCACTTTTTCTCCCTATTTTTTTACAGATGCATTTTTATTTCCTTTTCCTTTAGAGGTTTTTCTTTGTTCTTCCCCTTGAAATGCTTGTTCCTACCCTCTTCAAAAGTGTTTTTACCTCTAGCCATTAAATGTGTGGCTTGAACAAAAACTTCATCTAGACTAGTAGGATTGAACATAAGGATAGTGTGTTTTAGGTAGCTATGTAAGCCTCCTATGTACTTCAGCAAAGTGTCTTGACTCTGCAAGTCTACCCCTAATAAGAGAGCTCTTCTCCTAAATTATTAGGTGTATTCTTGTACATTTTGTCCTTTAAGTTGTTTGAAATTTTTCCAATTCATGATATATTTCTGTAAATGAGCTAATGGATAAAAATTTTGTTTTATTGCAGTAATGAAATCAACCCATGATAAAATAATCTTACCATGTTTTTTGATCTCCTCCTTTGTCTTGGCTTCCCACCAAACAAGTGTTGCACCTTCCATTCTCAAAGAAGCTAGTTGAATTTTAGTGTCGTCATCATGAAGGTTCTAGATTCTCAAATAAACCTCCAATTGCCTAATCCAATTATCAAGCTATTTTGCATTGACTTCACCATTAAACATTGGAAATTCAAAATTAACATCAAGTTTTACAAAAGGACTTTTACCAGTGTTCTTTGACTTGTGTGACTGGTGTATTGAAGATGAAGTAGAGGATGATGATGATGAGGGTGAGGACGATGAATTTCCACTGTCTCCATTTCCTCCATTGCCCTTCTTTGATTTTTCATCATCATTGTGACCTCCTGATGATCCTTGACCTTCCTTGTGAATTTTGGATCCTTCTCCTTCTAGTCTTTCATTCTTGATAAAGGACTCTCACCATTTCAGTCATGTCAAGGAATGCTTTCCTGAACACTCTTTCTTCCTCTTTGGGATCAACTTCTTCATGGATTTATTCCTCCCTTGAATTCATGCTTATGGATTCTTCTGATTCTATTTGAGGTGAAATTGAAGGTGGAGATAATAGCACTCTTGCCCTCCTTGGCTGAGGATTACTTTGAACTTTCACCAATTGACCTTCTCCTCTCTTAAGCTTCAACCTAGTAAGCATTAAAACTCTTGCAAATTGTTAAACAAATCCTTGAACAAAGGTTAAACAGAGAGAATACTCTAGCTTAAACCAAGCTCTAATACCAACTTGATATGAATGGAATGTATTAGTTTTCCTGTGCTAAGTATCCAAACAATAATTAAATTGTGTGCATAAGGTTCACTGAAGTTTGTAGGTGAAACAAATGGTTTTAACTCAGTTAAAAAGATTTTTATGTGAGGTTAAAGCATGTAAATTAGCTTGTATAGCACCATTCAACAATAAATGATAGAGAATAAAGCATCACATATGACAATACTCAACAAATTGATGAAGCAGTTCACCCCTCCTCAGCTACATCTGCTGGTCCAGCTCCCAATGGCATGTCCCTCATATCTTATTGCTAAAAAATGGTGAGTACATGTGATAAAAAGCCTCAAATGGCTGTGATCTCTGTAAAAAAAAAATCATAATGATTTAATTAGTTAGGACTTAATATTCATTTACAGAAAACAGAGAATGGATGCTTAATACACTTAAAACACCCTAGTGGTCCTGATGGCTCCTTGATCTCTCCTGAAGAAAAAACTATGTGAAATGATCTCTGATGGCTTTGAAACCTATTATAATGAGTTTAGAATGTTGAAATTAGCCAAAAATGACTTTCTTCCAAAATGGTCGAAATCCCCAAGAGTTATGACCCAAACAATAATTTGCCCAATCACTCCTAAGAAATCTCTTCCAAAACTGGAGGAACTCCAGTTAGCGTCAAAAAATTTGGGGGTCCGCCAGTGGAACCACCGAGAAGACTGTCGATTTAATTTAATATAAAACCCCATCATGTTTCTGCTGCTGGATTAACCATCGGTTTCAAACTCTGCATGTGACACCCTAGAACCCGCTGGAATAATTGTTTTGGTAGCCGCTGTGGTTTGTGTGTGGGTCAAGTTCTTGAGCAAGCAATTATGTGATATGGGGGGCTGGCCCTTAGGGGCTGGCCTCCCAAGCCCTAACCACTAAAAACATTAAACTTTAAATAGACATGACAACACTACAGGTTAAGAACTACATGGTAGCCCAACTGGTGCAGGTCTTAGCGTGCAGGTCGGAGGTCACGGGGTCGAACCCCCTGGACCTCACATAAATTTTGGTCTAATCTCCTGGGGACATGTGGTAGCCTCCGGGCTTGCCACGTGTCACCCATCCAACAGTGCCAATTAAAACAAGTTCAACTCCATCCAATGGTCCAGAAACCTCTGTACCCTCAACATCCGACAACCCACAAAGTGCCATGTGTCACCACCACATAGGCTCAGAAGAAATGGAATATTCTCAAAATATTCCACTGAATGTACCTGCAAGTTGACTGGGCATCCAGTCACCAAATTTTTTCTTTTTGGGAAAACGAACAGAACGTGATTTCTTCCTCATACGACATCAGTTTTTCGAACCGTTCGCAACGCCAGAATCACAACTACGAGACCTTTTCGGTCACTCAGGTTGGGACCTATTTCGAGCACTTACATTTTTGAGAATTTTTTAGCAATGGACATGATCTCCTGATCATGATCTCTATCGTAAGTTGAATTTCCCACAGAGAGCCCAGATTTTCGAAATCTTCTTACCTGAGGATGCAGAATTGCCTAAAAAGAATCCACCATACTCATCCTTCATCTTCCCTGAAGCTTCTAGACATTGTATTTCCCTTCTCTCTTACCTGTTAGGATATTTAGATGACCAGACAGTTGATGAAACCATCATGGGGTTCCTTTATATTTTTAGCAAGGATCAAAAAACATTGTTCATGTATAATTACAACCAATTCTTGGCTGAAAATATAGCTGAACAATTCATGAATTTCACAACTAAAGGTGTGTTTAGTTACACTTCTGTAATTATACACATGTTTCTTTTTCAAAAGGGAGATCTTTTGCCTATCCATATCAACAAACAAGATGAACAAGGAGTGAATCAATCAATTATTCATTGGACTGAACTAGTCAACACTACATCAGAAAAAAACAACTTTTGTAGAGTTTATAGATTCTTTCATACACCCAGTAAAGCAACTGCTTACTAGTTAGACAAAACCAAGAATTAGAGAAGAAATCAAGAGGATTTTA
This sequence comes from Pinus albicaulis, assembly GCA_034641835.2. Lineage (NCBI taxonomy): Eukaryota > Viridiplantae > Streptophyta > Pinopsida > Pinales > Pinaceae > Pinus > Pinus albicaulis. The sequence continues at coordinate 790,306,652 of CM076582.1, read as the reverse complement.
CATTTGAGTGAGTAGGCTAGAATAGGGGATTGGTATTTATACCAAAATTATACAAAAATTAGAGTATATGGATGTGAAATCCCACCATACAAGCTCTCCAAATATGTTCCTATGAGAATATTTTCTCTAGAGTACATTCGACAGATGATAAATATGGATGACCTGCACTTTGTGTCAGGGAAAAGGAAAGCACAATTCAAGCTCAAAGCAAGTATTGGATCTTTCATTTGCAATAACAGATTAGTTGGTGTTGAAGTTGATACACTGTTGAAAAAAATGGGTTTCCAACCAAGTTTCACCTGGTCTTATGACCCACATGGTACCATTTTTGCTTTGAGAGTTGAACTAAAAACAAATTCATATAATCATACTTCTATACTAGAAATAGAAAAATTTATGAATCAAGACCAATGGGTCGAGGGAACACTTCATGGGGTAGATGAACAGGTTTTTTCAACTTCTAATATGCAGAACCAATCTCTCAAAGAAAGCAACATAAAAGGGCGAGAGAATAGGCTCCACCTACTAAATAGATCATGAAGGAATTCATTTTGAAATAAAAGAAGATTAATATTGGCTCAACTATACTTACAGAAGGAGGACAACAAGAGGTAATTGATCTTGTAGATACTCAAGTCTCTGCATCAGTAAGTGTCTCAGTAATTCCTCCATCATTATCACCTGATAGAGAACCTTTGTAAATCATCCAACACTCAGAAGCTATTTCTTCTCATGAATAAAACACCTTCTCTAGGTTCCTCGACATCAAACATAAGAAAAAGGATTTAAAGTCTAATGTGTACAACTAGTTTTGGAAACAAACTTCAACTTCTCAGCACAAGCTTCTTATTGCCTTTGAAAGTGAGAAAGGAAGAATGCAAATGGAATTTTTTCAGACAACACTTCCTTTTCCTAAGTCTCATTCAGAATATAAAAATACTATGTTTTCATTTGATGCAAGTCAGATCCATCCCATTGATCAAATGGACATTCACAAGCAATCTGGTGAAATTCTCTTTTCAACTTTGACAACTACAACTATGTCACTCTCCAAACTCAAAACTACATTGTCAAACGTTCAATCCCAGCTCAAGATTGAAAATCTGTCTTCATTGGCCAAAGATAACATAACTTAAATCTTTGGAGGAAATTGTAGTCAAGGTTGGATATGATCCAAAGGACTACAAAGAAATTGAAGAAATCATTAATAAGAAAAATGCAGACATCTCTGCTCTGTGCAAACAACTGAAATTTCCTTCAACTGAAGATCCACAAACAAAATAAATTGTAGAAAATGAATATAACAAGGAGGAAATGCTTAAATTGATCATTGAGAAAAACATACAAATAAGGAAAATGGAGGAACAAATTGAAGAGTTGTTAAAAGAGAAACAAACAACATAGGTGCTATTGCTCCAATCACAGCAGTTCCAATATCTTCTGCAGGTATAGAGCCTTCATCATCATCACAGCCATTGATTCAACATCACCAACAACTGATACAACAAAGTTAACAAAGGAATTGGGCATTCCGAAAAAGGAAAATGAGAAGTTGCAGTAGAGATTTCATATTCCGGATTCACAGAAAATCATGAATGACACTTTATACATGGAAGAGATAAAAAATTCCCACAAGTTGGGACTTAAGGTTAAAGAATTGGAAAGTGAATCCTTAATGGAAGAGACATCCTTGAAGCCAAGGAAAACATTTGGGAAGACATCAAAAAAATCATGACAGAGGTATGGCCATCCATACATATAATTTTGAATAGCAAGATTTCATTACCAAGTGTAAAGAAGCCATAGAAGAACATAAAGAAATTATAAAGAAAAATCCAAGTGAAGCTATTGATATTATCAAGGTGTTAAACTCAAAGAACAAAGAAGAATTGGAAGAGATAAAGATACTTGGCATAACTGCAATAATCTTAGAAATCAAGAAAGTCTTACAAAAGAGGAATTTAATCAACCAATTGCAAACAAATTGTGAAGCTCTGGATACTGTTGTCCAACAGTTTCATACAAATTTTAAAGTTTTAAATCATAAAGGACTACCAAGATTGGTAGTTCTAGATGACAAATTGATTAAATTAGAGGATTATTGTAAGAAAATATGTACTATTGCAGCGGATAAGTCTAAATTTGCAGGTATTAAGAGACAGATTACAAGGAAGGAATTTTTAGAGGCTTTGCAGTTTGATTTAATCATTCAACATCAAATGAAGAATTTGTTCATTCAAAAGCCTACTTTCTAGAGATACACAAAAGTGGATGAAAATTTTAGAAAGATGATGAATGTAGAAATACCAAGTGAAGAAAAGTGGGATAAATTTTGTGAAACTATTGAGTAAAATTTGATATTAACAACACAACAGATTTTCAAGGGCCCAGTCATCAACAACTTCCATTAAAAAAAGGGCACGGTCATCAACAACTTCCACCAAAACAGAGACACATCATCCATCTATTTCCTTCTTCCTACTATTCTATTCTATTAGTGTAATCACTTTAGGATATTTCTCAGTTTTAAAAATTAGTATAAATAACTCTCATTACGAGTTATTGAGGGTTACACCCTTGGATAAGAAATTTTTTGTAAGCAACATTGTACAAGTTTTTCAATCATCAATAATAGAAGAAGGATTCTGAATTTTTCTCATACAACTTTGTTTCTTCTATAAGTTTTCCCTGTTTTCATTACACTCTATTTCTGCATATGTTTAATTGTTATCAAGATAACCAGGTGAGATTAAATGAGTCTCAATCATCTTATAATTCATCCTGAAGTTATTATTTATATAAAGAATGATTTACTAAACAACCTGTTTGTGTAAGTCCATTTTATCTATAAATTGTCAGCATCTTGATAATGTTAAATGTATTTTGTTGAAATTTTAGACGTTGTTTAAATGTTTTCAAACTTATGATTAATTAAAACATTCAATCTGAATATTTGGTTATCATATCTTCTTACATAAGTCTACTTAACCATTTAAAAAATATTAAATCATTGTGTGAGATAAACAAGCATCCCTTAGTCTTATTTTCTGATATTATCTGAATGATTTAAGCACAACTGTTTGCAAAAGTTATTTTATACATTGGTCATCCAAAATTTCAAAACAAAACAAAACATTATATATGCATTGGCATAATTATTGACCCCAATTATCTTAAAGGACAACATCAATCTGGCACAGTTGCCAGGGATTGAATTTGATTTGTTTTCCCTGGGACAATGATAAAACCCTATTCCTTTAAAGGTGATTAAAGATATAGTTAGGTAAAAAAATTTCACCTAGCGACGTCACTGAACCCAAGCTGGCTCCTTCAAAACATACTAGGTCTCATTCCGATTCTAAAATTGTCTTACCTTTATCGGATCTAGAGAGACTGGTAAGACAAGCTTCTTCCAGAAGAAGACATCAAACCCATTTTTCTATCCCTCAATAGGTGACCACAACAGTTCCTGATCCTTTCATATCTGGACCTATTCCTCTAGAATCAGAAGATATACCTCTTAGAGTACATGAATGAGTATCCAAAGCAGTGGATTTTCAATATACCTTGTTATTTCATTATTTGGAGTCCTATAAATTACTTGAGGCACCTTCTGAATCTCCTATATTAAAACAAGATTTGGATCTAAATTTACCTGGATTCAAACTTACTAATTTCATTTCCCATGTCACATGCTTTGCACCATCTACTTCTACACAACCATAAGATATCTTTTCTCTTTATTCTAATCCTTTATTTGAGCACAAAGAGGGAGAATAAGAGGTTCAAAATTTGGTCATTCTAACACCTTTAAGATCCCTAAGAAGATCTTCAATTCCATTTTGTTCTCCACCTCGTTCTTCACCTCCTTCTTCCCCATCTTCATCTTCAAATTATACTTCTTCTTCTACAACCACCACTACTGAATATTCTACATCTACATCTTCAAGTATGGCTGGTTTTAGACCCATTGTACAATCAAGATATGCTGCCCTATTTCTCCCTAATCTACTCAATGATTTTCCTGCTGGGTATCTAAAACATCACCCCATATTTAATGGAGAAATTGGTTTGTCAACTGAAGATCATCTAGCATCATTTCTAGATTTTGCTGATAACATGAACATAGAACATGAAAATGTTTATATGAAATTTTTTGTGCAATCCCTTGAAGGAAATGTTAGGATTTAGTTTAGAAAAATACCAGTTCATTCTATTAGATCATGGGAGGAATTGAAAACTATCTTTAAAAATCAATGGGGTGTGAAAAAGGATCCTGTTTATTTCGTAATAGATTTTGAAGAGTTAAAAAAAAATTATCGTGTACCAGTAGCTGATTTCATCAAAGATTTAATAAAAATTAGCACAAGATGCCTCCTGATTGCAAACCCCCTATAGCAACAATGAAGGTTAGATTTTCAGAATCCTTTGAAGATGATTTTGTTGTTATGTTAAGGGAGAGAACAAATCGCACCGTAGAGGACATGCAAACAAATTATATAGAGGTTGAAACAAATAGGTCTTCCTCAGCTAAGCTAAAAGCCAAAGCTGAAAAAGCCCAAAGAAAATTAAAATCAAACTAGGATGTTTCTTCTTCCACTAAATCTAGAAATGAAGACTCAAAAATAGATGAAATCGCATCACTTCTACGAAACCTTTCAAATAGGATTTCTAAGATTGAAACACAACCTAGAACAATCCAAAAAACTGTTGCTAGACCCCAAACGCAGATTCAAGGTCAATTAAAAAGGCCCCTCAATTACAAATTCTTTAGAGACCAAAAAATGATAACCAAGTACCTACACCGTTGTTGATTGATGATAAACAACATGATGATAATACTTTATGAATCACTAAAGATATTAATAACATATAAAATACATCTATTCAAACTTCCATTGTCCCTGTCCCTCAAAGTCAAATCTCTCAAGAAGACCAAGAGACTTCTCAGGTCTCTAAATATCAAGCCTTTTCTGAGTTTTTGATTGCATAACTTAACAGAAGGTATGAAATAAGACCTAGAGCAGGTCCTGGTAGACCTCCTAAAAACCCTGTCATAATTGAGCCTCTAGTGAAAACTGCTGAAACTCAAACTACTTCTATTCAACCTCTAAATCAAACAAATGATACTACACAAATTGATAAAACTATATTGACTGCTTTCAATGTTGAAAAAGAGCTAGAAAGAGTTAAAATTCCTATTCCACTTTCATAACTTTCTAAAAACCCTGGATATAAGATTCAAGTTTCAAAATGGATGCAAAAATCTAGTGTGGATGTTGAAGGGGATATTATTAGTCTGCAAAATGAGAGACCCAAAATAGCTTTTGGTCCTAGTACTGACATGATCAATGAATCCATACCACCTTTTTACGTGACTTTGAAAGTACATGAATCTTTACTATACAATTGTATGTTGGATTCTGGAGCTTCACACAATCTAATGCCAAAGGTTATTATGGAGCAACTTAATTTGGAAATCACTCGAACTTATCATGACCTATATACCTTTGACTCTAAAAGAGTGCAATGTTTAGGAATTATGGAAGACCTAGTGGTAACCTTACACCAAATACCAGTCAAAAGTGTTGTATTATACATAGTAGTCACTGATATTCCCCCTAAGTTTAGAATGCTTTTATCAAGATCATGTTGTGCCAAAATAGGAGGGAGTCTTCAAATGGATATGTCTTTTCCATTATTCCTGTATATGGGGGAGAAAACCTTAGGTTATACAGGGAATCATATTCTTAAACATTGTCTGCAAAGCAGATCAAGCTATAAATCATCCCATTTATGCAGTTGACCAAGAATTTAGTTGTTTCCAACTATCTTCAAATACTTCACATAATTCTCAACTTAAGATTGAGGATGTAGTTGAAACTCCTAAATCTGTTCAAACTGATATTTAGAAACTTTTATTTGATGGATCTCGTACCAAAGATGGAGCTAGAGAAGGTATTGTTTTAATCTCACTTGAGAAAGATAACATCACTCAATCATTCAAGTTATATTTTGAGGTCACAAGTTACGTTGCTGAATATGAAGATTTTATTCTAGGATTATAGTTTGCTAAAATTTTAAAGGTGAAAAATTTAAGTGTCTTTACTGATTCAAAACTTATAGTAAGACATGTTAGGAATCTTTGTCAAACAAAGCATCCTAGGCACATGTCTTATAGAAATGAAATTTGGGATACAATTGAAAACTCCTTTAATGCTTTTAATATAACTTTCATTCCTAGAAATGAAAACATTCATGCAGATTCCTTAGCTGTTTCTGCCAATTCTTTTAAGATAATAGACCAAATTCAGATACAATACCAAATTCAAGTCAAATATAGGCCATCCATTCCAGATAATCTAAATTATTGGCAAATATTTGAAGATGATGAACAATTGAAATTCTTTCTCCAAGTTATTGATGAATTTTATGTCTTACAAATTGAAGAAGATAACTAAAAAATGAATGAAGCTACTAAAGAAAAATAAAATAAAAATCTAAGTACAAAATTAGTTGATCATGATATTATACAACTGTCAAATAAATTTATTCATAAAGGCCTTGTTCCCTTAGAAAAGCTATTTGATCAAAATGACGTTCCTAGAAATCCACTCTCTGCTTCTTGAGAAGATGATATTGAAGAAACTAATATTGGTATTGATGAAGAGAATTAAAAATATTAAAATTCGTGCATATTTTACTCCTGAAGTTAAAACTAAATACATTAAACTTCTTAAGAATTACAAAAATGTTTTTTCTTGGTATTATGTTGATCTGAAAACTGATGACACATCTCTGATAGAGCATAAAATCCCATTAAAACATGAAGCAAAACCTTTTCAACAAAAACTAAGAAGAACTAATCTAGTTTTACTTCCTACCATAGGAAAAGAACTTAAGAATCTTTTAGATGCCCAAATAATTGTCCCCTTAAGATACTCTAATTGGGTAGCCAATTTAGTTCCTGTCAGAAAAAAGAATGTGGAAATTAGACTCTGTGTGGACTTCAGAAAACTTAATAGATCCTCTCTAAAATATAACTATCCAATGCCAAAGATGGACCAGTTACTCCAAAGGGTTTCGAGTGCTAATATAATTTCCATGCTTGATGGTTTCTCTGGTTATAATCAGATAATGTTAAATCTAGAACACAGAGAGAAGACAACCTTTACTACACCTTGCGGTACATTTATGTATGTCAGGATGCCTTTTGGCCTATCAAATATAGGAGCAACATTTCAAAGAGCTATGGACTTAGCATTTGTTGTAAAGATAATTTTTTTTTTGTTATTTATCTTGATGATCTAACTATTTTTTCTGAATCAGATTAGAAACATTTAAAACACTTGATGAAGGTTTTTGACAGCTGCAATAAGTTTAGAATATCTCTCAATCCTAAGAAGTCCTTGTTTTCCATCAAAGAAGGAAAGTTACTGGGTCATATCATTTCAAAGGATGGAGTAGTTATAGATCCAAAAAGGGTATCTACTATTCAATCATTATCATTACCTAGAAATAAGAAAAAAATTCAAGCCTTTTTAGGAAAAATTAACTTCTCGAGAAGATTCATCCCTAACTATGCTGAAATAGTTAAATACATTACATATATGCTAAAAAGGAATCATGAAGTTAAATGGACCATTCTTGCTAGATATGCTTTTGATCAAATAAAGAAGGCCATCTTTGAAGCTCCTACCTTAGCCAACCCAAACTACTCTGAACCTTTCAGAGTATTCTCCTTTTCTTTTGAAACCACCCTTTCTTCTCTCCTTTTGCAGAAAAATGAAGATTAACATGATCAGCCATTAGAATTTTTCAGCAAGGTCATGTGAGATTTTGAAATAAAGTATGATATTATTGAAAAACAAGGCTATGCCTTAGTTCAAGCCCTAAAATCTTTCAGAATGGACATCCTCCATTCTACCATCATTTCTTATGTCCCTAACAATGCTGTAAAAACTATTCTTACACAATGAGATACTGATGGAAGAAGAGGGAGGTGGATCACTTAAATCCTTTATTTTGACCTCACTAGTAAGACCACTAAGTTAGTAAAGGGACAAAGTTTAGCTAAATTGTTAGCTGAATCCAATTGCAAAGTGTTAGGCATAAATTATGTTTTTTAAATATCTGAGAAGCATACACAAGAACCTTCTTCAAATTTAGAAAGGGAGAATCCACAAGAACCTTCTTTAAATGTAGAAGGGGAGAATCCACAAGAACCTTCCCAAGATGCTCAAGGAAACAACCCACAAGAACCTTCTCCTTCAACTCAAACAATTCTTATTCACATTGATGAAAGATTTGTACTATCAGATTGGTATGCAGATATTGTACATTTTCTAATCAATTTTGAGTGTCCTACTGAGTTTTCAAAGAGCCAATGCAAAGAACTTCAATTGAAATCTATAAAATACTGAATTATCAATGCCAACTTGTACTGGAAAGATCCTCTCAACATTCTGTTACTATGCTTAACAGAAACAGAAGCAGAAGGAATCATTGATCAATTTCATGTAGGGATATGTGGGGGGAATTATGCTTGGAGAGCCACATCATACAAAATACTAAGGGTAGGATTCTATTGGCCCATTCTATCTCACAAGTGGGAGAAAAGGTTAGAGCCTGTGTTCCATGTCAGTTGTTTACTGGTAAGCAAAAACTAGCAGCCCTTCCATTAGTTCCAGTGGTTGTCTCAGCGCCATTCCTTCAATGGGGACTAGATTTTATAAGGGAAATTCACCCAACTTCAAGTAATAAGAAAATATGGATTTTAAATGCCAAAGACTATTTCACCAAGTGGGTGGAGGCCATTCCAGTCAGAAATTCCATAGATACAATAGTAATCAAATATATTGAAGAAACTATTCTCTTTAGATTTAGTTGCCCTCAAAAAATAGTGACTAAAAATGCCACAACATTCAGTAGTATAAAGATGATTGAATTTTGCCAAAAATATCATATTTTACTACATCATTCAACCCCTTATTATCCTCAAGGAAACGGTCTTGCAGAATCATCTAACAAGATCCTAGTTAAAGTGATCAAGAAAACTTTAGAGGATCATAAGAAAAATTGGGACAGTCATATAATCTATGCAGTTTGGGCAAACATAATTTCTCCCAAAATATCAATAGGTAAATCTCCATTTCAACTGGTCAATGGTAAATTTCCATTTTCCCTACAAATTTGGCTTTCCCTATGCTTAAGTTTTTACAAGAGTCTACTGATGAACCTAATGATTTATCTAGAAGAATAAATCAAATTATTGAATTGAATGAAAATAGATATGAAATTCAATACAAATTTAGAAAGTATCAGAATAAGATGAAGAGTCTTTTGACAGAAAGGCTAGAGAAAGAGATTTCAGGGAAGGAGATTTAGTTTTGAGATGGGATTCTAGGAGAGAAGACAAAGGTAAACATGGAAAATTTGACAATATTTGGTTTGAACCACTTAATATTTCAGAGGTAAAAGGGAACATCACATTTTTTCTATGAAATTTGGAAGTACAATTCACTACACTATCTGTCAATGGCAAATTTCTGAAACATTGTATACAGTACTGAAGGAGATCCTAGATAATCATTGTACATTATCATTTCTCCTTATTATTTATAATATGTTTTGCTTTCACAACAAAGACTCCATAGCCCAAGGAGAAGGCACATGGATCTTCTTTTTCTCTGCATCCGACATGGGGAAGCAGTCCCAAGCTGGAGCCGATGTTGTAATATTATTTGGTTTCGATAAGTTAGCATATTAGTTAAAAAAATAAATTTAAAATGTTAAGTTAGGAAAAGAATGAAAAAAGAAAATAAAAAAATGTTAGGAAAATTATGTATTTTATACATCCATGTCAAATAAAATGTTAGAGTTAGTTTCCCTAAAGAATGAAAGAAAAAAAAAAAAAATGTTAGCAAAGAAAATAAAAAAATAAAAATTGCTTTAGTCTTGAAAATAAATGTCATGGCCGCCTGTTTAAATACGCCATTTTCCAAAGTTTAAATTAATTAATGTTTATTAATTTTTGTAAAAATAAGTTTAAATTTTCATTAATTATTTGACAAAGAAGTATTATATGGGGAATTATTCTTTTAAACCTAAGTCGTAAAATGACAAAAGGTCTTATCGCGCTCAAAAAATAGAGTGCAATTTGTAACGGTAGATCTCTCTCTTGCTTGAGATCAACGACGGAGGTTGACTTCACACAACAACCCCCCCCCCCCCCCCCTCCGACTGTTTCTCGTTAACGCGAGGGGGGGGGTCCAAAAAGCGGTTTTAATGGCCACCACCACTTCATATGTGTCACCACCACATGATTTCGCAACCCCCCCACTCAAAACCACAAACCGCCAGGTACCCCCTCCGAAATCAACTAGGGGTAAAATTTTTGCAATAGTTCTCTTTTCCCGCGCCTTAACCGTTGTCCACTCCGCCAATTAAATCTTGCCACGTCATATGGACGTTTTTCACCTGCGCATCTGCTCCCTAACAGTTTTTACCCACTCTACTTTCCCATTAAATTCTGCTCCCAAGTCGTAAAACCAATATGGTCATAATGAAACCGTTAGCACATTCATAACCTTTAAAAAAAATTGCAACCTACCTTTTACCAGTTTACCTCGTCTTCACTGTTGATTATAGGTCACTATCTTCACACACTATTCCTTGTTAGCAGATCATTCTGTCACCACTTTTACTGTCACCCAACCATCATATTCTCACCATTCATTCCTTCTCTCTGTTTAAAAAATGGCCCAGAAGGAAAAATCCAAGAAACAGGTTTCTCAAGAGGAAAAATCCAAGAAATAGGTTGCAAAAGAGAAAAAATCCACAAAACAAGTTGCAAAGGAAAACTCTTCTCCCACATCTCAGCTCAACCTGGACTTAATTCATCTTGCAGACGCCTTCTTCGATATCATGGACGCCCAGTGTGAATTCGATTTTTATGAATTGAACTTATAGCTCTAACAGAAACACACTGATTAACATGACCTCATCAGGTTTTGGGAATCATTGCTACCCATTTTCACTTTTCCACAAACTCATCAGTTTCTCGACCTCATCTCCTGGTGCTTGAGCCCAATATGATCCTGTAAAAAGACCAGTGGTGGCTCAGAATGGAAAATTATGATAACCATCTCTGCTGAAACCATTAATCAAATGCTTCTTATCCCTTTCGATTCGCTGAGTCATTTTTCACCAATTTCATTTATGGATCTCTACCATAAGTTTAATTTCCCACAAAGAGCCCATATTTTCAAAATCTTCTTACCTGAGGATGTTGAATTTCCTAAAAATAATCCACCATACTCATCCTCCATATTCCCTGAAGCTTCTAGACACTGTATTTCCCTTCTCTCCTACCTGTTAGGATATTCAGATGACCAGAAAACTGATGAACCCATCATGGGGTTCCTTTCTATTTTTAGCAAGGATCAACAACTATTGTTCATGTATAATTACAACCAATTGTTGGATGAAAATATACATGAACCATTCATGAATTTCACAACTCAAGGTGTGTTTAGTTACACTTCTATAATTATACACATGTTTCTTTTTCAATAGGGAGATCTTGTGCCTATCTAGCTCAACAAACATGATAAAAAAGGAGTGAATCAATCAATGATTCATTGGACTGAACTAGTCAGGTCTACATCAGCAAAAACAACATTTTCAGAGTTTATAGATTCTTTCATACACCCAGTAAAGTAGTTGCTTACTAGTCAGACATAACCAAGAATTGGAGAAGAAATCAAGAGGATTTTACATTTGAGTGAGCAGGCTAAAACAAGGGATTGATATTTATACCAAAATTATACAGAAATTAGAGTACATGGATGTGAAATCCCACCCTACAAGCTCTCCAAATATGTTCCTATGAGAATATTTTCTCTAGATTACATTCTACAGATGATAAATATGGATGACCTGCACTTTGTGTCGGGGAAAAGGAAAGAACAATTCAAGCTCAAAGCAAGTATTGGATCTTTCATTAGCAATACTGGATCAGCTGGTGTTGATGCTGATACAATGTTGAAAAAAATGGGTTTCCAACCAAGTTTCACCTGGTCTTATGACCCACATGGTATCATTTATGCTCTGAGAATTGAACTAAAAACAACTTCATATAATCATACCTCTAGACTAGAAATAGAGAAAATTATGAATCAAGACCAATGGGCTGAGGGAACACTTCAAGAGGCAGATGAACATGTTATTTCAACTTATAATGTGTAGACCTTGTATCTCAGAGCAAGGAACATAAAAGGGTGAGAGAAGAGCCTCCATGTGCTAAAGATATCATGAAGGAAATCATTTTGAAACAAAAGAAGCCGAAGATTGGCTCAACTATACTTATAGAAGGAGGACAACCAGAGGTAATTGATCTTGGAGATACTCAAGTCTCTACATTAGAAAATGTCTCAGTAATTCCTCCATAATCATCACCTGCTAGAGAGCCTCTGGAAATCATCCAACAATCAGAAGCCAATTCTTCATATGAACAAAACATCTTTTCTAGGTTCCTCGACATCAAACATAAGAATGAGGCTTTAAAGTCTAATGTGTACAACCACTTTTGGAAACAAAATTCAACTTCTCAACACGGGCTTCTTATTGCCTTTGATAGTGAGAAAGGAAGAATTTAATTGGAATTTTTGCAGACAATAGTTCCTTTTCCTAAGTCTCATTCAGAATATAAAATGACTGTGTTTTCATTTGATTCAAGTCAGATCCATCCCATTGATAAGATGGACATGCACATGAAATTTGGTGAAATTCTCTTTTCAACTATGACAACTACAACTATGTTACTCTCCAAAATCAAAACTTCATTGTCAAACATTCAATCCCAACTCAATATTGAAAAGCTGTCTTCATTGGCCAAAGATAACATAACTTAAATCTTTAGAGGATCTTGTAGTCAAGGTTGGATATGATCTAAAGGACTGCAAACCAGTTGAAGAAATCATTAAGAAGAAAAATGCAGAAATCTCTGCTCTACGCAAACATCTAAAATTTCCTTCAACTAAAGATCCACAACAAAAGAAATTGCATAAAATGAATATAACAAGGAGGAAATGATTAAATTTATCATTGAGAAAAACATACAAATAAGGAAAATGGAGGAACAAATTGAAGAGTTGTTAAAAGAGAAACAAATAACACAGGTGGCTATTGCTCCAATCACATCAGTTCCAATATCTTCTGCAGGTATAGAGCCTTCATCATCATGCACATCCATTGAGTCAACATCGACAACAATTGATACAACAAAGTTAACACAGGAATTGGCCATTCATAAAAAGGAAAATGAGAAGTTTCTGCGGAGATTTCAGATTCTGGAATCACAGAAAATCAGGAATGACACTCTATATATGGAAGAGATGAAAAAGTCCCACAAGCTCAGACTTAAGGTTAAATAATTGGAAAGAGAATACTTAATGGCAGAGACATTGGCTGAAGCCAAGGAAAACACCTGGGAAGACATCAACAAATCCATGATAGAGGTATGGCCATCAATACAGATAATTTTTGAACAACAAGAGCTCATTACCAAGTGAAAAGCATCCATAGAAGAATAGAAAGAAATTCTAAAGAAAAATCCAAGTGAATCTACTGATATGATCAAGGTGTTAAACTCAAAGAAGAAAGAAGAGTTGGAAGAGATAAACATACTTGACAGAATTGCAACAATATTAGAAATCAAGAAAGTCTTACAAAAGAGAAATTTAATCAACCAGCCACAAACAAAATGTGAAGCTCTGGATACTATTATCCAATGGTTTCATGCAAAGTTTAATGTTTTAAATCATAAAGGACTACCATAATTGGTAGGTCTATATGAAAAATTGACTAAATTAGAGGATTATTGTAAGCAACTATATACTATTGTAGTGGATAAGGCTAAATTTGCAGGTATCAAGAGATAGATTACAGGAAAGGAATTTTTAGAGGCTTTGCAGTTTTATTTGATCATTCAACATCAAATCAAGAATTTTTTCATTCACAAGCCTACTTCGAGAGATACACAGAAGTGGATGAAAATTTTAGAAAGATGATGAATGTAGAAATCCCAAGTGAAGAAAAGTGGGATAAAGTTTGTGAAACTATTGAGTAAAATTTAATATTAACAGCACAACAGATTTTCATGGGCCCAATCATCAAAAAATTCCATCAAAAAAAGGGCACAATCATCAACAACTTCCACCAAAATAGAGGCACAACATCCAGCTATTTCCTTCTTCCTACTATTCTATTCTATTATTGTAATCATTTTAGGATATTTCTTAGTTTTAAAAATTAGTATAAATAACTCTCATTACGAGTTATTAAGGGTTGCACCCTTGGATAAGAATTTTTTTTTAAGTAACATTGTAGAAGTTTTTTGATCATCAATAATAGGAGAAGGATTCTGAATTTTTCTCATACAACTTTGTTTCTTCTGTAAGTTTTCCCTGTTTTCATTACACTCTGTTTCCACATATGTTTAATTTTTATCAAGATAACGAGGGGAGATTAACTGAGTCTCAGTCATCTTATCATTCCTCCTGAAGTTATTATTTATATAAATAACGTTTTACTAAATAGTCTCTTTGTGTAAGTCCCTTTCATCTATAAATTGTCGGCATCTTGATAAAGTTAAATTTATTCTATTGAACTTTTAGACGTTTTTTAAAGGTTTTCAAACTTATGATTAATTAAATCATTCAATCTAAATATTTGGTTACAATATCTTCTTACATAAGTATACTTAACCATTTAAAAAATCTTAAATCACCGTGTAAGATAAACAAGCAACCCTTAGTCTTAATTTATGATATTATCTGAAATATTTAAGCATAATTGTTTGCAAAGGTTATTTTATACATTGGTCATCCAAAATTTCAAAACAAAAAAAACATTATAGATGCTTTGGAATAATTATTGACCCCAATTATCTCAAAGGACAACAACCTCTAAGCCTCTTGTTTGTTACATAAGCTCTTATACCACGTGAAAATTCCCTTGAAATGTGGCAACTAGAATTAATTCTTCTAGTTTATTAATTATTTAACAATTTATTTTCTATGGAAAACAACAAATTAATCACACTTAAATTTCTTCACCAATAAAAATATTGTGGAATATAAAATAGGAATTGAGAAATGCTCGCAAAAATGCATAAAAATGACACAATTATTTGTGGATAAAAGTCCCTGGAAAAAACTAATTTAACAAAATTGTTGCATCAAATGAGGGTTTATTTTAGTATGTAGCAGTGAAAATTCTAAGTACAATAGGATGCCCAAAACTGAAAAACCACTACAAGATGAATAATGGAAAAATCTCGGTTATAGACTCCCTCTAAAAATCTAGCCCTCTAACCCCTATGCAGACCTTTCTACACCCTTGCGGTTGATCTTTTTGTACTTGCGCGATCCATGCGTCTGCACTGGGAAAATTTGCACAATCCTCACTACTATCCTAGGAAAAACCACGCGACCCTAATCCGTGACTTCTCGGAAGAATATTTTCATGCCTTATGGTTGTATCAGGAAATATCACACGGTATTCTCTTTTGACTCTTCTAGAATTGGAAAAATTCCTCTGGATTCATTGTTTTTGCTCCTCTGGCACTTGATACTCAATCACTCCTACTGAATCACCTACATTGGAGAATTGAATTGTCTAAATCACTAATTATTTGCACTCGTGTGTTCTCCGTCTACCAATTGACCTCTTCTTATAATATCCAGTTGAGACTTCAGTGGCCATGATTAAAACATGACTGATGGTTGATGTCATCTCTAAGTTGATCCGTTTGATTTCTAGAGGATTCTCACCTTTCTCAATTAATTACTATTAATTAGCCATTTTTCCTAAGTTATACTTAGGAAAAAATTAAATGGTGACCAATTAATTTAATTAAGCTATCTCTAGGTGGAATTTCTAGAAACAGTTTTTGGGTTGTGGATAACTCATGTATTTTAGCCTCTCCACAAAATTTTGAGACTAGAACGCTATCCAATGCTACAAAAACTAACATTCCTACGGTGACCGAGGCTCATCAAACTCAAATTGATCTCTGAATACTACTATAAACCCACTAATGAACCTTTGAATCTTCTCTTTCTCAAGGCTTAATATAAGGGACATATCTCAACAACTCCAAGAATCTACTAGTGTACTCATCATATGTCATAGAACCCATCTTCAACTCATAGAACTGCTTAGCCCTATCATCATAGTATTTTTTGGATAGGTACTTCTTCTTAAGAGTCGCTCCAACTCATCCTAATCTAGGTGGCTATTGGTTCCCACCCGCCTATTCCACTTGGACCCCCACCATTGTTTCTTTCATTTTTTTAGTTTCCTTAATTGTAGCAGAGTTTACTATTTTTGGCATTTTTTTGGGTCCTGAAATTCTAGAGCCATTTTGAGGCCATAAAGGACGATTTTTTGGAAAATGAGCAACAAGAGTCTTAAACTTATGTTTGTATTCAAAATTTTTAGTCCTCAGATAGATATTTCTAATGAGGTATTGTGCCCGTCAAACAAAGATCGTATGCCAAATTTACGACCCAACGAATTTGATGTACCAACTTACCCCAATGGGGACCAAAAACTTGGTGATTCATCTCCTAGGGTTAGTTTTTTGGATGTTTAGGGCTTTCCATTGTTTCTCAATAATAAATAGGCCTTTGAGCCTCATTGTAACACAATTCAAAGGCATGTAGCTACCACATCTCTTCTCAGAAATACGTTACAATCGTCTGAGCTAGTTTATTTTCATTCTATCTGTAAGCATATTTCAGTTATTTGATATTAATCAAATGAAATGTTATTTTTGCCACATATTTGCATTTATGGTTATATTTTTACTTTGTTTCATTCCTCTCTAGGTTTAGATCAGTGTTATCAGAGCGGTCTTCTCTTTCTCTCTTTTTATTTGCATGTTCCCAGCGAGGTCAGGTTAAAAGGGGTTAAGGATCAAGATGGTTGAACCTTTGCAACACCAGCTTCGCAAAACCTGATGGACTCCCATGATGTAAGGAAAGAAATACGAGGGAGCAAGAGATCTTTAAAAAAAAATTCTCGAAGAATCCCTCGAGTGATAAAGGAACGCAATGACGGACAATTTTTCCCAGATCCTTCGGTGGATGCCTACAGGCAACACATCTTCGTCCGAAAGTCATTCTAGAGGCACAAATCCATTCAAGGTACAAGTCAACTTTGACATTCCCATATTTTAAGGCCAAATATATGGAGACGTCATATATATATGGTTAAATCTGTTGGAAGGGTATTTTTCAATTCATGATTTTTCCAATAGGGAAAGATTAATTTTGTGATCCTCAAAGATACCCCCCATGTCAAGGACTAGTGGGAAACCTACTACGAACAGAGGGACAAGAGTGAACCCTCACTGTTTTGAGCATAATCCACTTGGAATTATTTTTGAAATGCCATAAAGGAACAATATTACCCCGTGGGGATCTATGAGGACAAGTACATATAATGGACTATGTTGCGGCAGCAAAGGGATCAATATGTGCATGAGCTGATGAATATATTCCATACCCTGAACACAAAGTTGGGTATCAAATATTTAGAGAAAAATATAGTGCTTACGTACTGTAGTTTTTTGCACAGATACATTCAGGAGGAAATGGAGTTCCTATACATCTCCTCGCTTGGTGCAACATATAGATATGCTGCCAAGATCGAGACAAAATTTAAATAGAAGAAGTGAGACTTTGGATCTAAAAATATGAAGCAAGGGAAAGGCACCCCCAAACCATAGAACAAAGGACAAATCCAAGGTGGGGTGACCTAGGACAACCCGATGAAGCCATAAGAAAAAAAAAAAACAACACAAGGACAAATAAGGACACGAGAAAGTGGTGTGTGTTCCATAAGGTCGCCACTCACAACACAAGTGAGTTTTGGGCCAAGCAGTCACTAGTGGCCGAGCTAAGGGATTCTGAATTATATGCATTTTTTGACTCTGAGTTAGAATCCAAAAGGGGAATGACAATGGGAAGCATATTATTGACGTGAAGCCTAGTTCCACTATTGCCACCATCAATAACTACAAGGATGAGCTCGAAGATATAGAGGAGGAGGAGCACCTCTTCCACTCCCAAATGTGGGTGAGGGGTTCTCCATAGTAGTTCATTTTCAATAGTGGAAGCCAAAATAACCTCATTTCAGCAGAGATCGTGAAGTGGTTGGGCCTACCAAACACAACACATCCATAGTCGTACACCATGGGGTGGCTTCACCAAGGACAAGATCACTGCATCAACCAATAGTGTCACCTTCCCTACAACATCAAGCCCTTCAAAGATGAGTTACTATGTGATGTTTCTGCTCTTGAAGTTTTTGATGTATTATTAGGCCAACCATACTTGTGTAAATGGCATGTTGTGTATGAGTCTATGCCTCACATTGTTATTATTACCTTAGGCAATAAGTTGTATAGGATACCAGATGTAACACCTCCTACTACCATCTCTTTGATCACTATGAAGCAATGCAGTAAGCTCAATTCCCAGACTGAGAATTTTGTTTTACTTACGATTCATACTCAAGGCAAGAAGAAGATTATGGCCATGACCTTAAGATAGGGATCCTTTGCACGACAACAACAGATGGAAAAGGTCATGGAGGAGTACGAGGAAATATTCACCTCACCCACATAGGTACCTATACACTGTAAGGTCAAGCACCTCATTTATCTAATCCCAGGTGCATAACTGCCCAATGGACCAATATATCGACGATCTGTTATGGAGAATGATGAAATCAATACACAAATTTAGGAATTGTTGCAGAAAGGGCACATCATGCCAAGTTCATCACCCTGTGGCAGCTCGATCATGTTGGTACAAACTCAAGGGTGCGAAATATTTCAGAAATATCAACTTGAATGCAGGGTATCACCCGATACCAATCGAACCCTCTGATGTGTGAAAGAATGCCTTAAAATCTAAGAAGGGCCTTTTCAAATGCCTGGTCATGCCTTTTGGGTTGAAAAATTCCCCAAAAACCATCATGAGGCTGATGGGAGACATGTTGCGATCCTTCACCAACTCATTAGTGGTGGTGTATTTGGATGACATCTTAATGTTCATCTAGAGTTGGGAAAAGCACCTTCGCCATATTTGACATGTCCTCCAAACTCCGTGACAACACAAATTGTGTCCCAATTTGGAGAAATGCACTTTTGTTATGACCTAGTTTCAATATATAGGGCACATCATTGATGAGAAGCGTGTCCATGTGGACCTGTTGATGCCTCAAAAATTGCTGCAACAACATCGGGGAAAACCACATGGTCGGGAACTTAAAAACTGTCCCTTATCTATTTGAGCTAGTGACTCCGATTGGGGATTATGGGACCAGTTTCCCAATGAAATTTAATTGAGTGGATGGGTGGTATTTATAACTGTGACTTGATGAATGAGAGTAAACAACAAGCATAAAAAAGCATATAAAGCTATCTCTATCTGGGATGAATTATCTTTCTTTTATATACGATTTTAAATATGATATTAAGTGTATGTAAATGAATATTTATCAGGCACTTATAGAAATGTAAATAAATGTAGGATAATTGATTTGATTAAATAGTTAATCAAATCAATTTTTTAAGCACATATCACATTTAATAATTGTATGTATTTGTTCATGTATTAAAAATGGAAATCTAAGCATCTTCAGAAGTGAATTAATGTTGGACTATGTTTAAAAGGATACATATAAAAACACATCATAAGGAATTTAAATTATTTATCATATGAAACAGAACATCAACATAAAGATAAAAATACCATATATATCTTAGCTTTGCTCATTTGAAAAATAGTCCTTGGTCCAACCTTTCTATTAAGAGAAGATTTAAGAGTATAAAAGTGAAACTTTTGTAAATTCTTCTTCAAAGACATGAAATGGTCTATATAGTAAAATAAAAATTATTAAAATTGAAAATAAATAAAGTGCTAAGGAGGTTTAAACAACTATCCTTAAAATAAGCAAACTAAAAACAGAAATAGATTTTGTTGGGATGACTCGATTCATGAGTGTTGTCTATGTTGTCATTCGTTCCTTGAGATGAAGGATGTCTATCATAGGTTGAAATCCAGGAGGTTGGCCTAGAATGACGCACATTTGTCCTATTTAGGCCACATCTGATAGTGGAGGCATCATGTAAGAGGAAGTTTTAGTTAGACAGCGCAACATTATCCATTGACTGTGGCTTGACTAAATGCTTCCAGTACTTGTCCTAATCAAGCTTCACTAATTTTATGATGCTTTCTTCCTTCATTTTAGACATCTCTTGCCGTTGTTTTATAAAATGTTTCACAACAAGTAAAGAACCATGTGGGAATTTATCAATTAGATTGGTAGAAATGAGGTTTTCGCTGATTGTTTCAACAATTTTATTGGAAACATCTTTGCCCTTCAAATTTCCTGTTCCACATGCTTTAATTTTAGATCCCAACCGGTGAACAATATTTCCTTTCTTGAATCTTTGATCCTGGGAAGATTGGGCTTTCGGCCTTCTGCAATATCTTTCCAGGTGACATATTGGGAGACTTTATCATCAATTTCATCAAATTCGAACCTCTGGTCATCTATTTGATTCATTAGTGAATCATTCTTCTCACATAGCTCATTTATGTTAGTCAATTTTTAACAAAAAACCACGTGTTGCTAATCCAACAAAGTGTTTATTTCTAGTGCTTCCTTTTTAAAATCATCCAATTTTGGATTATACTTTAACTATTGTATAGTAAATTTTATTTGGTGGATTTGGGTATCCTTAGCACCAATGTTAGATTGATGTTGCAATTTTAATTGATCCATTCTTTTCTCAAGTTGTGTGAAATATGCTTGAAGTTGTAGGTTAATACTCTACTTTTTTGCCAGTAGTTCTTGTTCTATTTGAAGGATTTTTTCATCCTTCTCCTTCACTAGTTGCTGCACTTCTGTGGCTTTATCAATTGAGGCAGATGCATAAGCACCTACGAACTGAGTTAACCTTGATAGATACTGAGATGGATCTGATTGAGGGTCTTTCCAAAATACCTCCGTGGGTACATCACCAGGAACTAGAGTCTATGATTTTTCAATTCTCGTCATTTTCATATGTCTGTTCATGCCATATTTATGTTTTGGGCTGTAAAATATATCCAAAGGATGGATTTCCTCTATCTTCAATACTATTTCAGATGTTGGGTAGGCCGGGATGAATTCAAATCCTTCCGTGCTAATAGATTTTCTAGTAGAACCAACAATAAATGGGCTCCAAATTTTTTCATGAGGTGTTTCAACTGTCTCTTGATGATACTTGATCACCACTTCTTGATCTCCCTTAAGTTTTTATTGAAGTTTTTCTAGACTTCTTGTAGATCACTAGAAAAAAGTGGGCCATTAGTAAGTAACTTTGTTGGATTAACTTCTTTTGATCTACTAAGGACTTCAGTATCCTTAGGAGGATGCTCCTTTTCCTATTCTTCTTGTTGACTGTTCTTTGTAATAGGTTGGGATACCTCTAAAATGTCTAGAGGGATGCCTTCCAACCTATTGTTTCTATATTCTTTGAACTGTTCCATTTTCTCAGGGCTGAGGTGCATGGATGCAAACTTTTAAACATCTAGATAATTATTGTAAGACTCAAATAAATCATCATAATCATCATCCCCATGAAGGAAGTGTTTGATATTAACCTGAGTTGTAACATTTAGAGACTTTATTTGGATCAAATTTTCTATTAGGAATTGTAAATAATTTCAAACACTTGATTTGATAAATTTCTAATCCAACATGCTTGAAATTTTCCAATGCATAAACACCACAGTGAATGGGAGAGGTAGGCCAGGAAGCTTTCTTTACCTCTTTCAAGACTTTAATCAATCCATACCCCACTGTCTTGTAAGCAATTTCTCAGGCTAGAAGTTTATCTGGCACATATAGTGGGAGTACATGGGGTTAAAAAATGCTTCCATAAACTCAGACGTAAGTAAATATATCCTCACAAAACCATTTCCCAATGCTTGTAAATTCAGCTTGAGTTTCCTTAGACAATATTGGGGTCTTTTCATTAAATAAAACTTCGAAGAGTGGAAGAATAACTCCATGAAAAATCTTGTAAAAATTAGATTCATAGTTAGATTCCCACAAATTATCATGGTAAAACATGAATTGGAGTGGGATCTTGGATGGTCCATTTCCAACCCATTGTTGTAAAATCAGAGGTAAAATAGACAACGTCCATGATTTACACACTCATAAAGAATGGGGGGATTTTCTTGGAAGTAAAAGAATGATTTTTTCTGTATTCAATGATCTAGGAAGAAATATTGTTTGACAAAATGGTACCCTAATCCATAATGTAGGAGTCTGTGACGACCTCCATAAGAGGGACCCATTCAATTGAAAATTTAGTGGTATTGGGTGAACCAAAAAGTCTACACATCATAGCAGAAACATAATAGTAGGGACCAGCTAGAGAAGCAGTGGAATACATACCCTTGTCATCATGCTTTTGTTTGCTGGGTTTGTTCCTCCACTGTTTTATAGGGTCTGACTGCAACTTGTTTTCTTTTTAAAATTGCTCAAGTAAATATTTTCCATACAAATTCTAGGGGTCTGGTATATGGTACATTCTTGTCGAATCCTCTGCTCGAAATGATCCTATCATTGTGCCTCTTGTTTTGAGAAAGGTTATGTCACCAATGTTAAGATTATCAATACTACATTTCACCATATTTGAATATAGTAAAATATTAGGGCACGTATCAATTCTATGAAGAAAAGAGTTGGATAAATTAGAAATAGTATATTTTGAGGTGTTAGGGGCATCTTCTCTAGCTGTCCTTTTGACTATGCTAGGTTTTTCATCTTTGAAAATCCTGTACGTTGATTCCCATGATGCAGAAGCACTTTCTGAAGCGCATGCAGTGTCTAAAACTAGGGGTGAAATCTTGATTACATCAACAACGGAATGTGTAGGATTATGGGAGCCATAGGTTTCTTTTATTT
Source organism: Pinus albicaulis (assembly GCA_034641835.2). NCBI lineage: Eukaryota > Viridiplantae > Streptophyta > Pinopsida > Pinales > Pinaceae > Pinus > Pinus albicaulis. Next base: position 790,283,609 of record CM076582.1, on the reverse strand, counting down.
TTTAGCAGCTTTAGAGATCTCAGAGAGATACTTATATGCAAGAGCGATGTAACAATTAAGCCTAAATAATGAAGAATATAGTGGCACATGCGAAGAAATTTAAAATATTGATTAATCATCAATAAAATATTGTTTGGAGGCTCGAGGCTACCATACTGTTATGATTATGCATTTATGGAAAACATGGATTCACATGCCTGAATGCACACTTAAGCATTTTAAATTAAAACATCCTGCATCACAGTTTAATATGCGCGTCAAGGTCTCAAAACACCAAGCGCACTTTGTTTTTCCAATTGTCATTGGACCGTTTCCATTTTCAAACCATGCTTTAGTATATGAAATTATTTTTTAAAGGTTTTGAAATGTTGGCGGGGAAAGAGAAGAGTAAATGATGTTGTGATGCGATATTGCATTACAATAGTGGTCTCAGCGAAATTGGAAGATAGAATGATGATAGATGGTGAAGATGAGATGCGATATATTGCATTGGGGAAATGAAAGTGGTGTCAAATATATGACAGCGGGAGAAACTGCTATCTTGTGATTTTGATTGGTGATGTGGTAAAGGCGGGTCCCGCTAATTTATTTTTAGTACATATATCTTCGTCGGGGATCAATTTTTCTTTATTCTTTCTTTTTCCACCTTCATTGCCATTTTTCCCTAGAAATTATTTTTCAAATGTTTCAAGCTCTTGAGAAATATCACATCGCAAAGTTCATGTGGAGTGGCTTAGCATTTTGCTTGCTATTTTTGCGATTTGGAATTTGCGATTGTGATTTGCGTTTTGTTGTTTAGGAATTTTTTGGGTTTTCTTCTTAAGTATATAAGGAAATCAGCTTATGACTTTTGATTCATATTTCTACATATAAGACACAACAATTTTATTGTCTTATCCTAAAAATTTAGAAGGGTCCCCATTATTTGATCTAAGGTATCTATTCTAAAATAATGGGGGTTGTTGAATAACACAAGTACCATTTTTGATTCACTGGAAGAACAAAATATCTCTGATTTATATAAGAATGAAATCTATGATACTTTAAATAAGTGAAAATAATTAAGGAAATGCAAAATATTTTCGAAATACTTGGATAAGTAGAATTACTCCGAATAATAAAAAAAACTCATCTTATTGTGATCCTAATAAAAACCTTTTATAGATGAAAATATTTATTTCCTTATACCAGTCATTAACAATTAAAGAGATAAAGTAGGGGTTGTTTGCAAGTTATACTTTTGATATTCTCATTTTTTCATAGGTAGAGACACTGCTACCAGCAGACGTTCATAGTCTCAGGAGGGTTACCTTTTAACCATCAATGATTCAATATCCCATCCATTTATCATTGCAATATTTAGAGATAAATTCAAATTTATATATATATATATATATATATATATATATATATATATATATATATATATATACTTTGTTTTATTTTTATTTCTTTTTTCTCTTATAATCAATTATCCTAGTTTGGTGGCCAGGTGGTGGCAATGCCATTCATTGTTTGTAATTGGACTGAACAAGTTGGCTCGTGATGAGACCCCTTGTCTTATGGTTATAAATAACCATAAGCCATTAACCTGTTTTGATATGAAATAATGATAATGTTAGCCTATTATTTTCCTATGATCATGGTAAGCAGGCTCATAATGAGACCTCTTATCTCTTAAGTTTTATATATATTTTTAATTACACTCTAAAAAGAATATATTTAATGCATAGGGAGAACTATTGACTCATTAAGAGTTATTGATGAAAATTTAGAGTTAAAGATGCTTAGTAACAAATAGTCCTTACTTTGTAAAGATAAATTTTCTGGTTGATAAAGAGGTAAAAAGAATTTATAAAGTTTAAGTAGGGATAATTTTAAGGATGGAAAATTATCTTGAAGTTTAAAAAATTGGCGAATCTCACTAGTCCCTAATATGCAAACTATAAAATTTTTATTGATGTATTTGTAAAATTATTCAAATTTATAATGATATTATATATATTTTTTATATAATGTTGGAGATTTTTAACGTAAAATAGTTTTATATTTTAAAATTTGGGCGAATCATTTTTATAAAAATGAAATCGTTTAATCTTTTTTTTGGAAAAACCATGGAAAATTAGCCTACTCGCGAATATTAGCCCCTAAATTTTAAGTTTTTTGGAAATAATTTACAATTTCAATGGAGACAAAATTTCAGAGTTATATAATATTTATCCACTTTTTCAAATTTGTGATCATTTCTTTTAAAAATTCTTATTTCTTCAAGATGAAAAGTCACAAAATGATTTTAGAAATATTGATAAACAACCAAGAGTATGCTATCTAACATTATTCTTTAATTAATCTAAAAATGGAAATACAACTATATTACATTAGAAGAAATGTTCTTATAAGAAAATATTTTTTTCAAAATAAGCCAACTGACAGGGAGATAATCTCTCTTCCACTACAGATCTTGTAATATGAAGGTTGATGGGCCTACTTGTTCTGAAATTTGATATGGTCCAAGCCACATTTTCTAGAATTTGGTATGCTTACCTTTTTCCTCATGTGCCTTGTCTCATTTAAGGACATGGTCTCCAACATGAAAAGAGTTTTTGGCAACAAAACTTGCATCAAAAGAAGATTTGACAATCTATTGATGTCAAGCATGCGTGAGTTTAGCCTTTACCATTTCTTCTTCTAGTTTAAGGATTTGGAACATTCTAAGATGTAAAGAAGAGGAAGGTGCTTCATCAATGAATTGGACTAGGGCTAATGAGGGAAGGGACAAATTTGATGGAATTACAACCTTTCCGATATACTAGATTGAATGGAGAAGTAACTATAGAGGAATTATGAGTTATTCGATTTTCCCATAGAGCAAATGTTAAAGTTTGATGCCAACTCTTTTGGCTCTAACCAACATTTATTTTTATGATTCTTATGAGGTTTTTATTGGTTGATTATACCAAACCATTCCCTTGGGGATAGTAATTAGCAGAATATTTGAGTTTAAAACCTCTCTTAAGAGAAAATTCAGTCATAATATTACTCGAAAAGTAAGATGCATTGTCGAACATAAGTGCAATAGGTAAGCCAAATATGGTAATAATAAATTGATCAATGAATTCCGTAATGGCTTCAGAATTAGCTACCTTTAGTGGAACAACCTCCACCCATTTAGTAAATAATCTGTTGCAGAAAGAATGTATTTGTCTTATTTGTAAGAGTTAGGAACAATATCACCTATGATGTCAAGTCCCCATTGTTCAAAGGGTTGTTCCATGTTGGCTGGTTGCAAAGGTAAGGTTGGATTCCTTTATCTTCCAGCATCAGTTTGACATGTATTTCATTTTCTTACATATGCATGAGTATCTTTGAATACGGTTGGCCAATAATACCTTGCATGAATGATTTTGTGTGCGGTGGTTTCTACTTCGAAATGTCCACCTGCACGTCCATCGTGAAGTTCCTTCAAAACCTTATGTGCTTTAGAATTTTCAAGGCATATTAATAATACAAATTCATAGTTTTTTCTAAACAACACATCATTATTGATATGATATTGATTATTTTTTAATCTTAAATCTCTTTTCCATTTATGTTTTAGTTATGTGGGAGCAAATCCATTTTTTAAATAAAAGATAAGATCAACATATTGTGATTTAGAGTCTACCAGGCTGACTCAGATATTTGTATAGTATTACTTGAATCCTCATTATCTGGTATGTTGGATGCTCTAGTCAGAAATTTGCAAAAACCTTGTCCTCTGAAAATTTTAGCTGGTTTAATGTCAAAATCATATTCTTGCAGGGTTGTAACCCAATTTTCCTTTTTTTCTCCTAGTTCCTTTTTCATAAGAATTTGTCTTACTATTGGGAATGGGACTATTATCTTGGTATGTGTTTTTAGGAGAAAAGGTCCGAAATTATTTAAATATTTGTAAACAACAAAAGCTTGTTTCTCCACCTCTAAATAATTTAGTTCAACACCTTGGAAATTTGAACTAAATAAAGAAATGGGTGCTTCGATTTGTTGATCATTAACTTGTGTTAGAACATCAACATAAGATGTTTTGGAAGCGAAAGTGTATAAAATAAATTGATTAGAAAATTTTTGGAGTTGTTAGAGAAGGGGAATTTATGATAGCTTGCTTGATTAAATCAAAAGATTCTCTTTCATTGTGCCTCCATTCAAAGACCAACTTTTTCTTGATCATGGCTTGTAATGGTAAAACAATCTGGGAAAAGTCAGGAACAAATCTCTGAAAAAAATTATTTTTCCTAGAAAGGATTGCATGGATTTCTTGTTAAGGGGTAAAGTGATTTCAGAGATTTCCTTTATCTTATCAGGATCTATACAAATGCCTTCTTTTTATACACAATAAATCCTAGAAATTTTCCTTCACTAAGAGTGAAGAACTTTTTTGATTTAATGATATCCCATATTTTTGGCAGTGTTCAAAGATTTGTTTGAGGTCATGATAATGGTTGTTTCTCTTTTTGGATTAAATGGTTATGTGATCTAAGTATACAACCACAATTATGTTTATTAGACCTCTTAAGCAATATCCATAGCTCTTTGAAAATTTTATGCTGCATTTATTAAACCAAAAAGAATTTTCTGATAGGCATAAGTGCCCCATTTGGTTATAAATGTAGGATGAACCAGAATTTGGTTATAAATTGAAAAAAAATCAAAGAAATACATTAATTCAGATCCAACAACTGCTTGTACGATTTGTTCCATAGGTGGTAATGGGAGATTGTCTTTAAAACAAGCTTTATTAAGATTTCTAAAATCTATACAGGTGTGGATGTCACCATTTTTCTTTCTAACATGGACTAAATTTGATACCCACTTTGAATGCCTAACATGAAAGATGATTTATCTTTAAGGAGTTTATTCAACTCAGATTTGATTTGATTTTCCAAATTGGGGTGATTTTTTCTTAACTTCTATTGTACTATCTTATCAGTAGATGTCATTGAGATAGTATGTTCGATAATGGAGGTGTCATATTTCTCGAGATCTTCATAGCTCCATGAAAAACATTCCTATATTTTTTCAATAAATGGATGAAGGCTAATCTCTCATCAGACGAGATACCAAGTCCTAGATTGATATTATGGGATCTGAGATCAATTCCAAGGTTTACTAGTTCAAATCTCAAAGTTGAACTTTGGAGTTTAGAATTAGTAACCCTTTTAATTCTATCTTTCAAGTCGTAAAGATATTCAATCTTTAATACAGATTTAGGTATGGAATTTTCATCAGTTTTTTTCTTCAACTATCTTTCATGCTTATCCTCATTAATCAATTGATCATCATATGATCATTTATATGTTAGAAAACTTAGAATGTCTTTATCATCATTGAATACTCTCCAATTGGTGACATTATTAGGAATATATAGGTGAAAAATTAATTCTATGGAAAATCTATCTGGACTATAATCATGAGATGGAATAAGTCTAGATGCTACATTAGCCAGAAGATCTGCACTTTAATTTCGAAGCCTTGGGATGGGGGAGATATTAAATGCTAGGAAATGTTAGGTAAGAGCTTGCACTTATTATTGATAAAGCTTGAGATGGCCAGAAACACAGTGAATAGTATTTCCAACTTGTTTAATAACAATTTCAGAATCTCCATAAACTTGAAGGTATTTGACATCAAGATCTATTACTTTATACAATCCTTGGACCAATGCCTCATACTCTCCAGTATTGTTTGTGCATTCAAATTGTAATCTACATGTCAGCATTTTCTATTCTCCTTGGGGATTAATTAATATGAAACCTGCTCCTACACCATCATTAGCTCTAGATCCATCAAAATAAAAAGTCCAAAATAAAGTTTTAACAAAAGGTTTTTCTAGAATATTTATACATTTGGAAGGATCTGACTAAGAAAAGTTTTTAATTTGAGAAGTAACTGAATTTATTAAAAATGGATATTGTTGTGCAATGAAATTGTCCAAGAATGATTTAGCAGAGTAATTTCCAAGGATGTTATTGGTAAAGGCCATTGGTTCATTTTCATCCTCAAGATTAGTTACTGAGTATTTCATGTGTTTTTCATGGTCAAATCGAATTTTATTTGGCTTACCATTGTAGGGAAGCCACATATGAGACCAGTCTGTGGCAAAATAACAATGAATCTTTTCAGACCAATCTCTAGTAAGAATCAAACCATAAAACTCAGGGATATCAGCAGCTAGAATATCAATTACTTGGTGAAATTTTGAATTAGATGCGAGTCTAATAAGGACATAATTCATTTCTCCTAAAACTTTGACTTTGGTTCTATCCAATTGAACAATGTGTACACCAGACTTTTGGGGTGAAATGTTTAACTTCAAACAAATAGAATATGGTATTATATTTAAAGAAGCCCCAGAGTCTATCAGGAAATTGTGCACATTTTTATTAAAAACTTCAAAATTCAAAAGGAACGGAGGAGTGTGAAAATTGGATATGTCTCCAATTAGGATAGCATCAGAGGCATCGCTATTTTTTGATGAATCTATGGGAGGTTTACCTACTCCTTTTGAAGCTTTATAAGTGACAAGAGTAGGTAAAGGAGAGTCAGGAACTACAATCAATTATTTGAGTAGGATTTTCTAATGTGTAGGAATTTATAGGGTAAGTTCCTTAGATCAAACACCAAATTTCACCGCTCACAAACATATCACAAATCAATACACCTATATTTGACGTGGTTAAAACCCTCAAAGAGGGAAACAGTCCACGACGTTGTAGAAATTTATAAACACAATAATATATTTATGGATTCTCCTAATCTAACAATTTAATATTATGTTAAATACATAATCCTTCCACTTAATTCTTTGTGGAAATTAAATCACCAATTGAAAAACACATATGAAGCAAAATCAATCTCACATAACAAGATGTTTTACCGGGAAAGCTTAAAGCTAAAAACCCAAACTATCATATATTATGTATATCAATGGAACATGTAACAATCTCATACAAAGCTCAGCTCATAGAGCTCTCAGTACAATATACAATCGTCACACACTGTCATGCAGAAATTTTTATATCTATGCACCAATTTCTTTCCTCCTGACAACCTGCCTCCACTGCCCAATCCCTGCCAAAGAAGATCCCTGAATGAATTCAATATTTCTTTGCTTGCACCGCATAAAAATCATTGGAATCTCCAATGTTTGTGTAGATGCATTGAATGCATCACTATAGTCACAACTAATAGTTCATCTCACCCTTTCACCTATCTCTCCACTGGGTCTCCACTGGATCTGACATGCAAGTAGTTAACTACAGTATTTGTTCAGTTGCAAGTAAGACACTAATTGTGAATTAATTAAATAATTAATTCACTCATCTTTCACTAGTGCATGTTCAGTTACAACTAGCACAACTGAGTTTAACTCACTTAACTGAGTTAAACTAAATAACAACTCACATAAATACTTTTCTTACTCTGTTACAACTTGCCACTATTAGTTATAACGAAGTCCTCCATGCATGAGTCACCAACCACTGTAGGAATTACGTAATTCCTTCAGCCCACTGATGTGCCACATCTGTTCACTGAAATAAAGTGCTCCAAGAGAATAAGTTACTATTTATTGTCCGATTATTATTAAGGGCTAATAATAATCGACATGCATTCTATTTTTAGATTAGCGATCTATAAATAGACTTTTCCCATCTTCTAAAAATAGAAATTCATCCAAATATATAATTTTATCAACCATCTAGAATCAGGATCCTGCTAATTTTAGAATATTCTCACCATTCTAAAAATAGACATACACCTAAAAATAGCCTGTGGGCCCCACCTAGTGAAGGTGCTTAATTTTTACTAGGATCATCATCTTTTTGAATCTCAAAAATCCCTCTCAACAAGAAAGGGATTATCCTTCACCCCGATCCTGTCTCTATGGTATTTGAATTTTCTCCTGGTGAGCGCCTTCGTCAGAATATCTGCATCCTGATCTTCTGTAGGAATGTACTGAAGCAACGTGATCTTCCGCTGCACACAATCTCTGATATGATGATACCGGATATCTATATGCTTAGATCTATAATGAAGCACAAGATTAATCGAGAGTTTAATGCAACTTTGATTATCACAATGAATCATTTTAGGATCTAAATGAGAACCGAAAAAACCGACTAGGATCTTCCTCATCTAGATAGCCTCACATGAAGATTGACTTGCTGCCATGTATTCCGCTTTTACTGAATTGCATGCCACAAATCTCTATTTCCTAATGTATCAATAAAAAACTATAGATCTGATACTGAAAACCCCTCCTGATGTGCTCTTTCTGTCTGTTGGGCTGCCTGCCCAATCTACATCCGTGAAGCCATGCAACTTCACCTCATCCGTCTATCTGTACCATAAGCCATACTCAAATGTGCCCCTAAGATATCTTAGGACATGCTTTCCTGCCTTCCAAAAGAGCTTGGTAGGCTTAACCATCACTTGAATAAGTTGGTTCACAACATAGAATATGTCCGGTCTTGTATTAACTAAATACATGGGCGAACCCACCAACTGTCGATAGATAGTAGAATCCACTATCTCTGCCGATGTTACATCATCTTTCCTCCAGTTTCCTGGAAGAGGAGTATCCATGGGTTTGCAGTCCTCCATGTGAAACTTATCGAGTATCTCCCTTGCATACTTGCCTTGAGACACAAAAATTTCACCTTCTTGCTGCCATATTTCCAATCCAAGGAAATAATGAAGGAGACCCATATCCTTCATCTCGAACTCCTTTGCAAGGTCCGCCTTGCATGAGTGTATCAGCTGCTCATCACCAATCAGTATTAAATCATCAACATAAATAAAATTGATTAAAAACTTACCCTCCACCACAATCTTGTATAGGTTTTCATCCACCTCATTCTTGGTGAAGCCAATTCTAGTGAAATAGATATCGATCCGAGTGTACCAAGCACGAGGTGCTTGATTCATCCCATACATTACTCTTTTGAGTCTGCACACATGTGACTCGCTGCTGAAGATCTCAAATCCTTCAGGCTACTCAATGTACACCTCTTCCTCAATGATCCCATTAAGGAATGCAGTATTCACATCCACCTGATGAATGTGCCAACCCATCTGTGCTAAGAGATCAAGGATGGTCCTTATGGAAGAATATCATGCGACAGGCGCAAAGGTTTCTTCATAATCAATCCCCTCGATCTATGAGAAGCCCTGGGAAACAAATATTGCCTTATACTTCTTGACGCTCCCATCAGCAGCTTTCTTTACCTTCTAGATCCACCTTGAACCTACCACTGATTTACCAACCGACCTTGGAACAATCTCTCAAGCACTATTTCTGACAATGGAGTCATACTCCTCCACCATGGCATCTACCCATGTGGGCTCCTGCAATTCTTCATCAAAGGAAGATGGCTCTGTCATGATACACTTGCTCATGAGATCCATTTATCCAACATATCGGTCAGGTGCCTATCTCTGTCTCCACTGTGAAGTAGGTACTCCTACATTCTATGCCGCATCAAGATTTAGCCTCTCAACTTCTGTGGTATGCCTTCTTCCAGTTTTGATGTTTGGCTCTATGTGAGTAGACTCCTCCACTCCATGAACTTCCTCCTGCAGTTGATCCACATCTGGAGGCTCATCTTTGGGAACAAGAAATTCCTCCTCTGCATGCAAGTCTAACTCCCTCTCAAGCATAGCTCATGCAGCACCCATGATCATTCTGTTCTTCCTCTTCGCGACCTCATTCTGCTGCGGTTTATGAGGAGTTATGAGTTCTCTTCGAATTCCTTCTTTTCTATAGAAGTATTTGAAATCATTTGAGATATATTCACCACCATTATCACTCTGCAGAGCCTTCACTTGCTTCCCCGACTCCTTCTCCACCAATGCCTTAAACTCACAGAACTTTGAGAATGTTTGATCCTTCTTCAGCATGAATAATATCCAGCATCTACGAGAATATTCATAAAAAAAAATAACATAATACCTGTGTTTCGTTGTTAAATCAATCGAGAATGGTCCACACACGTTTGTGTGAATTCTCTCCAGGATCATCAAGGCACGGTTCTTCTTTCCATGAAAAGTGGTCTTCACAAAATTACCCATAGTACATCCCTTGCACTGATATATTTGTGCAAGTGTACCCTTGGGAAGTCTAGTAGAAATCTGCTGCAAAATATTCAGGGCGCCATGGTGAAGATAGCCCAATCTCCTGTGCCATAATTCGCCCTTATCCCGGCTCACCACTTCTTCTTCTTTGCCAACCATTGTAGCGAAACCATATACCTCTAGATTTTATAGATTCTTATCTCGAATCCCTATCCTCTTGGTTTGACCCATTTTTTTGTGTCGTAGGAAAGATTTTCCCTCACTGAAAACAACGTCATAACCTCTGTCCTCCAACATTGTGACTAAGACCAAGTTTTTCTTCAGGCCTGGAACATGCATAACTTATTTCAACAGAAATGGTTTACCTGACTCCCTCTCAAAGGTAATGGTTTCAATGCCGGTCGCACTATATCTACCATCGTCACCCATCTCTATATGCATTTGGAGATCTTTCTCCTCCAAGTCACTAAACAACTCCTTGTCTCCCGTTATGTGGAAGGAAGCACCACTAAAAAGATACCACACCTATCCCATTGTGCTTGAAACCAAGCATGAGATCAAAGAGAAATCAAGTTCAAATTGTGAGGCAAGGGCCTCACCAGCTGCAGCTTCAACATCCTTCTTTTTATTCTTTTTCTATGGGCAGTTAGTGGCGAGATGCCCATGTTCGTGACAGTGAAAACACTTTACCTTGGACAAATACAGATTCTTGCCTTTAGCCTCAGATTTTGGATGGGATTTCTTCCCCTTCCCTTTCCTCTCTTTGGCAGCCAAAGCACAATCCTCTTCATCATCATGTTTTGATGAAGAGCCATCCCTGGTACTCTGCCTTATCTCCTCGTGCACTAGATCTTACCAAAGTCACTCCCAATCCGGAAGTTTCTCTTGCCCACTAACAGAGTCTTGATAACTGTGCCAACTCTTTGAAAGCCCAAGGAGAGCCAAGATAACCAATTCATCATCCAAAAATGTAATTCCCACACTCCCCATCTCATCCCTACATTGGAAAAACTTCGTGAGATACTTTGGATGATTTTTCTAAGCTTATCTTTCAGTGCCAACTTCCTATGGTCATTGCTGCTTTGGAAAAGATCTGTCAAAGCCTTCCAAATTGCAAATGGAGTGGCTTTCCCATGAAGGCTTGAAAAAATATGGTCTTTCACACCATCCAACAGAATTATTCTTGTCTTCGCTACTTTATTTTTCTAGGCATCAGGTAATGGAGCATCCCTCGAAGTGGGCTTAGGAACATTGCTATCGATGAACTCCTTCAAGCCATTATCTTCAAGCACCATTTCCATCTTGTCCTTCCAGGCTATGTAGCTAGAGCTTCCCTCAAGTGCATACTCCAACCACAACTCATTGAAAGCCATTTCAATGTTTACTCAACTATCGCACCAAGAAATTCTTGCGGCAAATTCAAATTGTCCACCAGCACAAAACTCAGCACTGCTTCAATATTGCAATATCCAGTGATCAACTCTGATTTGATACCATGTAGAAATTTATAAACACAATAATGTATTTCCGGATTCTCCTGATCTAACAATTTAATCTTATGTTAAATATATAATCCTTCCATTTAATTCTTTGTGGAAATTAAATCACCAATTGCAAAACACATATGAAGCAAAATCAATTGCGCATAACAAGATGTTTTACTAGGAAAGCTCAAAGCTAAAAAACCCAACTATCATATATTATGTATATCAATGGAACATGTAACAATATCATACAAATCTCAGCTCATAGAGCTCTCAGTACAATATAAAATCGTCACACACTTTCATACAGAAATTTGCATATCTATGCACCAATTTCTTGCCTCCTGACAACCTGCCTCCACTGCACAATCCCTGTTGAAGAAGATCCCTGAATGAATTCAATCTTGCCTTGCTTGCACTACGCAGTCCTCATTGGCATCTCCAATGTTTGTTTATATGCATTCAATGCATCACTATAGTCACAACTGATAGTCCACCTCACCCTTTCACCTATCTCTCCACTCAGTCTCCACTAAATCTGACATGCAAGTAGTTAACTGCTGTATTTTTTTAGTTGCAAGTAAGACACTACTTGTGAATTAATTAAATAATTAATTCACTCATATTTCACTAGTGCATTTTCAGTTACAGCTCACAAAACTACTCTTCCAACTCTGTTACAACTTGCCACTATCAGTTATAACGAAGTCCTCCATGCATGAATCACCAAACACCCTAGGAATTATGTAATTCCTTCAACCCACTAATGTGCCACATTTTTTCATTGAAATAAAGTGCTCCAAGAGAATAAGTTACTATTTATTGTCTGATTATTATTAAGGGCTAATAATAATTTACATGCATTCTATTTTTAGATTAGCAATCTATAAATAGACTTTGCCCATCTTCTAAAAATAGAAATTCATCCAAAGATAGAATTTTCTCAACCATCTAGAATCAACATCCTAGTAATTTTAGAATATGTTCACCATTATAAAAATAGACATACACCTAAAAATATCCCATGGGCCCCACCTAAAGAAGGTGCTTAATTTTCACCAGGATCATCATCTTGTTGAATCTCAACAGGCATGAGCCAACGTGGCCGCTTCAGGAAATTTATTAATATAAATAAATAAAATTTACGTAAGCTTCTCTCATAAACAGTTACTGGACAAATGGCCCTCCATTCTCTTTAAATAGAGATCATCGACCAATTAGGTGTTAAGCCATGAATCATGTCTTGGTAATTCCAAGGAGAGAGTGAACCATCAGATCACTACACATCGTGACGGTCTGATTATAAGTTACAAATGTACATAGTGAAGAAAGACACTTTACCTTACTCTATGCTAGACCAAGTTATACTTAACTATTTCTATGTGTCAGAATATCCTAACATCCCCCCTTAAGAAAAACTTGGGATAGGATTGAAGGAATTACAAAGGTGACACAATCAGAGAAGAAAGGAGGCATTAGAGCCTATCCCCCCTTAATGATAGCTTTCCTGAACTCCAAGCATAGATCAAAGTTTGGTAAACTTTGGTTCTGTGATAGCCATTGTAAAGATATCGACAACTTGATCATTGATTGAACAATACTACACTTCAAGTATACGATAATGAATGAGATTTCTGATGAAGTGTATGTGAAGCTCAATGTGTTTCATATGCTGATGTTGGACTAGATATTTACATAGTTGAATGGAACTTTGATTATCACACCAAATTGTGGTTGGATGTTGCTGATGAAGACCAAATTCGGTCAGGATCTGACGAAGCCACAGGGCTTCCTTACTAGCTTCAACTGCACTACGATACTCTGTTTCTACTGAAGAAAGAGAGATGGCACTTTTTTTATTACAAGAACATGCAATAGGTCCTGAACCAAGAGTGAATACATAACCTGAAGTAGAATTTTGATCATCAGGGTCACCAACCCAATCAGAATTAGTGAAACCAATCAATAATGGAGATGCTCCTACACTGTAATGAATCCCGAACTGAACTGTACCTCAAATATATCGAAATATTCTTTTATCTGATTTATAGTGACTTTCATGAGGTCGGTGCATAAACCGAGCAACAAGACCAACAACAAAGGAAAGGACAGGACAGGTATGGGTTAGATACAGAATTTTACCAACAAGTTGACGATATAAGGTAGCGTCAACTTCAGGGGTAATACAAGTGATTGAAAGCTTGAATCCAGACTGAAAGGGAGAAGGGGTTGTCTTATAGTCTTCCAGGTGAAAGTGGCGTAGAATATCACAGGCATACTTTGACTGAGAAAGGGTAATACCTTATTTAGATTGCAAGACTTGAAGACCAAGGAAATAATGCAAGTGTCCTAAGTCTGTCATTTCAAACTTCTTTTTGAGGCTATACTTCACATGGTTTATATGGTTGGGATTACTACCAGTAAGGATAAGATCATCAACATAAATAACAAGGATTATGAAAGACTTACCCACTTTCTAGGTGTAGACAGTGTTGTTAGAATGACACCTAGAAAAGCCATTATCTAACAAAAAAGCTATCCATTTTGGCATACCAAGCCTGAGGAGCTTGTTTGAGACCATAGAGAGGCTTCTTAAGGCGACAAACAATGCTAGATTCGTTTTGGATAAAGCCAGGGGATTGTTCCATGTAGATTTCTTCATGAAAATATCCATGTAAGATGGAAGATTTAACATCCATTTGATGGACTTCCCATTTAAAGGAGGTAGAAAGGGAAAGAAAAAGGTGAATAGAGTTCATTTTGGAAATAGGGGAGAAGGTTTTAGTATATTCCATGCATTAAACTTGTGAAAATCCTTTAGCAACAAGACGAGCTTTATGTTTATCCACTTTTCAATCTGGTGAAAACTTTGTTTTGTAAACCCATTTGAATCTAACAAGTTTTCTTCCGTTTGCAAGAGGAACAAGATCCCAAGTATCGTTTGCCAATAAGGAACAATATTCTTCATTCATAGCTTCATCCCAATCTAGATGACCTGAAGCTTCTTCAAAGGTGTTTGGATCAGGATTTTCCAGAACTTGAGCCAATAAGGAAGAGACTCTTTCAAAATGATAACGTGTACGACATTGATATGTAGGGTCACATGCAAGAGAACTTGCTGCATCTCGAGTAGAGCAGACCCATCTTGGAAGATGTGGAGTTGAAGGAATATCTTGAGGAGGTTGAGGAGGATTTTCATCCTCGCTGTCATCATCTGAAATAGAAGGAATGTTGTAAAAAATAGAACATATAGAGAGAGGTGGCGCATATGTCGAATCAGGCTCACAGGTCAAAGGTGCAACACCTGCCGAACTAGGCTCACATGTTGATATATTTTCATCAAATTTTACATCTCTTCTAATGATTACATTTTTTTATTTTGGTTGAAGAAGTCTATATCCTTTGACATCTTCATAATATCCAACAAAAATGCATTTTTCACTCTTAGGTTCTAAGGATTTATGTTTCACATCTAGAATATGGGCCCAAGCTTCACTTCCAAAAACATGAAAGTGACTTACACTAGGTTTGATTGAGCTCTAGGATTCTTCTGGAGTTATATTCCTTAAAACCTTAGTAGGAGTGCGATTTACTATGTAATTTTCACAGTTAATTTATTTTTCCCAAAAGTTAAGAATAAGTCATTTAGATTGAAGCATACAATTAGCCATTTTTTTTAGAGTGCGGTTCTTCCTTTCAACTACACCATTTTGTTTTGGAGAATATGCAACAATATGTTGCAATTTAATGCCATTCTCAATGCAAAAGTGGATAATTGTTTTGTTAACATATTCTCCTCCATTTTTAGATCTTAACTTAAGAATGTGATGTCTAGATTGTTTCTCAACAAAGGCCTTAAAGGCCAAGAACATCTTAAAAAATTCACTCTTGATTTTTAAGAAGTATACCCAAGTGCATCTAGAAAAATCATCAATGAAAGTTAAGAATTACTTGCAGCCAAAGAAAGAAACAACAAGAAGTGGACCACATAAATCACTATACACAAGCTGCAAAGGGGTTGAAGCATGCCAAGAGGCACATTTATCAAAACTATCCCGATGATTTTTTTCGAGTACACATCCAGAATAAACACCATCTCGGCAAGATACCATACGAAGATCTGTCACGATATTTTCTTTACATAGAGGTTGAAGAGAACGATATTTCAAGTGACCAAATCACTCATGCCAAAGTTTGCTCACTTCATCATTATGAGCAGCAAAAATGGAGGGAAGACATGATGAACCAAAGTTGTCAAAATTATACAACCTTGTGGAATCATCAATAATGCCAGTAGCTAAAATATGTATAGGATCTTTGAGGTCCTTAATTACAACATCATGAGGTGAGAATTTTATTGTTTTCCCTTCACCTGAATGAGGTATCTGATAAATAGATAGAAGGTTGCAGGACAAGGTAGAAACACATAAAACATCATTAAACTGACCATTATATAGATGAAAGGTTCCAGACCATACAACACTGATATATATATATCATCACCAACATAAATATTTTTGGTGTTACAATCATTTAAAGAAGAAAACATGGCTTTATTTTTGGCCATGTGGTAAGAGGCTCTAGAATCAATGAGCCACTCATGAGAATGAGAAGAAGAAGATACATTCAAAGCATAACAAGATCTTGATGCTTGACAACCACAAGCAAAAAGTGCCAATCCCGAAGATGAAGTTGAAGAGTTCTCCAAATTGATGTTGTGCTTCTTCATTGCTACTTCCAAGGATTTCATCTTCTTAAAACATTTTGACTCTATGTAGCCATCACGATTACAAAAGTTGCAATGTCTATTTGTCTTCTTCCCTTTGTTTTTATTTTCCTTATTATTTTGTTGAGTTTCTTTTTTAGTTTGTGGCTGAAATTGCTTAGGACCCTTGTTTGGTTTAGTACCATTCTTTTTAGGATACTGCTTCTTGGGATTCTTTTGATATGGTTGCTGTTGGGTTACTAAGGTTTTCTTTGAAGAGTTTCTAGTATCAATAAGACCAAGGTGTAAGAATTTTTCTTGTTCTCTTATCAAAGAATCAGAAAAGGCATCAAAAGAGGGGGGCTTGTAGGTCGTTCCTTGAGAAATGAGGGCTTCTATAGTGGAATGGAAGGTGGAAGAAAATACAAAGTATGTAGGGCCAAGCTTAGCAAGAATGGAAGAGATAAGGATACCATATTCCTTTTTGACCTTACAACCTTCTAAAAGAAGTCTGAGGGTCTTGAATTTGGACAGAAAATCTTCAATAGAGGAGAAATTATTGGGGTCTAAAGTAAGAAACTCATTTTCAAGTTGGTGGGCTCTGATTTAATTTTTAATGCCAAAAAAAGGATTTATCTTTTTCATAGCTTCATCAGGGGAGTCAATGTCTTGGATATGAAATCTAAGATCTTGAGCAATGGACATTCCTATTGACCCTCTTGTTTGATCTTCTTTATTTTTTCATTTAGTAGCTTGATCTCCATCGGTATGTTTAGTTTCTTGTCCTCTCACTATTATATAAAGCCCTTTACTTCTAAGTAAGTCTACCATGTAGGATATCCATTGGAAATAATTGGTGCTATTAAGAATAACCAAGCATGCAACTTCCATTTTTTTTTTAAACTGAAGCCTAAAATCTTACAACCAACTGCTCCAATGGAAAGATCTTGAAAAATTAGGCTGATTAAAAAAAAGGGCTCTGAAAACGACTTCCGGATGAAGAAGTTATGCCTTTTTGAAAAAAAGTTGTAGTAGATGCCGAATAGTTACGTGAGAGGTTGAAAGATGATGATGAAGATGAACTTTTAAAAAAATTCCCCCCCTTTTCCAAACTTAATACAATAATCTCATTTAAAAAAAACTACTTTATGTGACCCACTTTTATAAATAAGTGAGAGTCGCTTTTACAATGTTACTTTTACATGTGCTTTTTAAATAAAAAACCCTTTTTTAAAACCGACAACTTGCCATAATTATTTTTTTAAGAAAAAGTAACTTAACAAAAAAAAATTTAGAAAAAGAAGTTTGACAAAGAGACTTGAACACAAGACCTCTATTCTCATAAAGTAACTTTACACCAAGTGAGCTATTAAAAGGATTCTATAATTTTTTGAAAGGAGGAAGGGTTTTTTTTTTTTTTTTTCTCTTCGATGTGTGTGTTTTTCCTGCAAAAAAAAAACACAAAATCTGTGCAAAAAAAAAAAAAAAAAAAATACATTCCTTAAAGCATAATGCTAGATACTATATTTTTTCCCTCTATTTCTAATTTCCTAAGATCGTGCAAAGACGCGTGGAAATAGCGTACATAGAAAAAAAATC
The DNA here is from genome assembly GCA_034641835.2 of Pinus albicaulis. Classification (NCBI taxonomy): domain Eukaryota; kingdom Viridiplantae; phylum Streptophyta; class Pinopsida; order Pinales; family Pinaceae; genus Pinus; species Pinus albicaulis. The sequence continues at coordinate 790,265,711 of CM076582.1, read as the reverse complement.
TTATCTTCCTATTTCTGATTTGTCGAGATCGCACACAGCGCGGAGAAAAGAGCATACACAAAGAAGAGGGTATAGATCTGGAAAAAAATACATATAAACCGAAAAAAAAAACTATAAACTGAAATAAACATGGGGAACCGAAATAAACAGAAAGATTAATAAACATAAGGTCTAAAATGACATAACTTGTGCAACCATAAACCTTTTCACATGAAACGAAAGGGGTTCCTCACTGTTGATGGGCCTACTTGTTCCGCAGTTCTCCCAACCCGAAAGTGGTGAGAAATAGTAGATATGGAAAATGACAGTCACATGCAGTCAAATCAACTTCGGATTTGGATCAACAATGGATGGGGGTCTCAAAATGTCTCTAATACCATGTAGAAATTTACAGGGTAAGTTCCTTAGATCAAACACCAAAGGTCACCGCTCACAAATAGATCAGAAATCAATACACCAGTATTTGACATGGTTAAAACCCTCGAAGAGGGAAACATTCCACGGCCTGAGCCAACACGACCACTTTGGAAAATTTATTAATATAAAGAAATAAAATTTACATAAGCTTCTCTCATAAACAGTTACCGGAAAAATTACCATCCATGATCTTTAAATAAAGATCATTGACCAATCAGGTGTCAAGCCACAAATCAAGTGTCAGTAATACTGAGGAGAGAGTGAACCGTCAGATCACTACATATCGTGACCGTCAGATTATAAGTTACAAATGTACATAGTAAAGAAACACACTTTACCTAACTCTATGATAGACCAAGATATACTTAAATATTTCCTTTGTGTCAGAATATCTTAACACCCCCCCTTAAGAACAACTTGGGTTAGGATTGAAGGATTTACAAAGGTGACACAATAGGAGACTATTTCCTATGTGTCAGAATATCCTAACATGCAGTTGATTTAATTTACTCACCTCATACATGGAGATGTTTTCTTTGAATTTCTTCATAGATTCACTACATTATACTCAATGGAATCTGAAACCACTAAGGTCTTTGATGTAGATGGAGAGTTAGAAGAGGTTGGGCTAGTTTGAGGAGATGTAAAAGGAGTCATTTTATTAAAAAATTTGTCTTTTGCAAGAGGGGTTGAATATTTCTTCTTTTGAGAAGATTGTGACAAATCAACAGGGTTTTTACATCTAGTGCTAACTGGTAATGTCTCGTGATCATCCTCATTATCGGACGTAGGAAGGATGAAATCCCATAATCCATGAACTTCAACTAGTTCTTCATCGTGAGATTCATCTGCAGACAATACTGTTTCATCCTCATATTCATCTTGATCTGATTCAACATTAGATATTACATTTGGAGGTTGAGGATTTGAAGTCTGAGTTTTCTTGAAAGATCTAAAGGGTTTCTTAGAAGAGGAATTTGATACTTTTTTTTTCTTTTTCTTTTTAATTTCTACCATTTCGTTAGACATGGTTTTGAGAAATTTTTGTAAACCTTCAAGATCGAAGGGATCATATGTTTTGTTTTTGGGCTCATCCTTAAATGTGACTAAGTTTAGACTTTCTATATTCCTGGGCAGTCTTTTTCTCTAGATAAATAATTCTCTTTTCTATAGACAGGGCTTCTTCCATGTTTTCTGCCAAGGTAGCCTTATTGGCTTTATCTACAAAAATTTCTATATTAGAAGGGAGAGAGGATGTGTACCATTTTATCTGTACATCTACACTAGTTTTGGATGTAGTTGGGATTTTATTCAACAATTTGTTAAATCTAGAATTGATATCTTTGATATTTTCTCCTTAGTTTTATTTAAGATGTGAAAGATCACTTATGATAGTAGCAGTAGTACGTTCATCGCCAAATTTAGTCATAAATTTCTCTTCGAATATCTCCCAACTAATAATAGTACCTAATGGTAAAGAAAAGTGCCATGATCTGGCTGATCCTTGAAAAGTATAAGGAAACAACCTTACTACACAATATTCTTTTGATACTGCATTAAGGTTCATTTCAAGCATAAAATTGTGGAGGTGCTCTTCAGCAGAGAGGCCATCATCAGGATTATACTTAGGCAACGATATTTCTAGATTTTTGGGTAAATTATGGAGAGGACCTGCTAATTGAACAACTCCCGAATTGGCCCATGGCATATTTACCATTGTATGAATTGAAGGATTGGTTTGTGTTGAAGGAGGATTTGAAGAAGAAGAAGTAGTCTAAGAGGTGGATGTAGTTGAAGAAGAAAAAACCATGGAAATAGTACTGCTTGAGGCAGCACTGGTTTACTAAGAAGAAGAGATATGAGTAGATGAGGAACATGGTTGAGAGGATATAAATGAAGGAGGAACAAATGATGGAGTTTGAGGAGGAGAAGATGGGAGAATATCACTAGCAGATGTTTGAGTTTCAAATGTTGGAGTTTTCCTGTGATGGGAATGAAGAGGAAAATCAAATGGAGTTATTCCAAGTTTTTCACTCTGAGAATGAGTCAATACACCAATATCTTGAAAATTTGAAGTAAAACTTCCTTTGGAGGCTTCAGAAATCACAGGATTTTATGATGAAATATAAATTTATTCTAATTTCTTTATCAAATTCTATACTCTAGGTGATTCTGGAGTATAGTCAGGGGAGAGTTATTTGGGAATTAAACTAGGAGACTTGGGAGGAGATTGAAGTTGTAGAAGATTTGGAGGGGGATTGAATTTTTTAATGGTATTTGGTTTTAGGATTAGGCTTTGGTGCCATTCATAGTCTATTTTCCCTCCTTCTAGCACCAAAAATGTTGATTCCTCGAAAATCGTTGCAACAACATCGGGGAAAACCACTCAGTCGAGAACTTAAAAATTGTTCCTTTTCCATTTGAGATAGTGGGTCCGCTTGGGGATTATGTGACTAGTTTCCCAATGAAATATAATTGAGTGGATGGGCGATATTTATAATCATGACTTGATTAATGAGAGTAAACAACAAGCATAAAAAAGTACATAAACCTATCTCTATCCCGGGATGAATTATCTTTCTTATTATGCGATTTAAAATATGACCTTAAGTCTATGTAAATGAAGATTTATCAGGCACTTACAGAAATATAAATAAATTTAAGATAATTTATTTGATTAAATAGTTAATAAAATCAATTGTTTAAACACATATCACATTTAATAATTGTATGTATTTGTTAATGTATTAAAAATGGCAATATAAGCATGTTCATAAGTGAATTAATGTTGGAATATGTTCAAAAGGATACATATAACAAAAACATCTTAAGGAATTTAAACTATTTATCATATGAAACAGAACATCATCATAAAGATAAAAATATAATATATATCTTAGCTTTGCTCATTTGAAAAACAATCCTTGGTCCAACCTTTCTATTAAGAGAAACTTTAAGAGTACAAAAGTGCAACTTCTATAAAGTCTTATTTCGAAATTTCAAGACCCATTCTTTAAATACATGAAAGGGTTTATATAGTAAAATAAAAAGTATAAAAATAGAAAATACATAAAGTGTTAAGGAGGTTTAAACAACTCTTCGTAAAATAAAAACATAAATATATTTTGTTGGGATGACTCGCTTCATGAGTGTGGTGTTGTCTCTGTTGTCATTCATTCCTTAAGCTGAAGGATGTCTATCATAGGCTGAACTTCAAGAGGTTGGCCTGGCCTGACGCGCAAATGTCCTATATAGACCGCATCTGATAGTGGATGCATCATGTAAGAGGAAGTTTCGGTTAGACAACGCAACATTAACCATTGACTAAGTGCTTCTAGTACTTGTCCCAATCAAGCTTCACCAATTTTCTGATACTTTCTTTCTTCATTTTAGACACCTCTTCCACTGTTTTATCAAATTTTTCAGAACAGGTAGAGAACCATGTGGGAATTTATCAATTAGATTGATCACCAATGAGGTTTTGGCTGACTCTTTCATTAATGTTATTGGAAACATCACTTGCCCTGCAAATTTCCCTTTCCGCCTGCTTTAATTGTATATCCCAATCGGTGAACAAGATTTCCATTTTTGAATCTTCAATCCTAGGAATTTTGGCCTTTAGGCCTTCTGCAATATCTTACCAGGAGACATATTGGGCGACTTTATCATCAATTTCATCAAATATGAGCCTCTAGTCAGATACTTCATTCATTAGCAAATCACTCTTCTCACATAGCTCATTTATGTTAGATAGTTTTTGACAAAAAACCACTTGTTGTTGAGCCAACAAAGTGCTTAGTTCTAGTGCTTTATGTTAGCACTCCACTAGTTCTCTGAAGGCTGAAAAGGAGACTAACAAAGGTAACCACATACCACTTTGACCTAGTAGCTAGCCCTAACAGGCTGAGAGGGCTCTCTATGATATCACAGTAAAGGATTGACTATGATATGAAGGATATTAGGCTAAATATGATAGGCTCAGGTAGGTTTGAGTGTTTTAAGGTTTGATGCTAGATCAGGGATGAAACCAAGTAGTTAGGTCTAAATATCAAAAGGGCTTATAGTTGCAAAGATATAAAGGAGCAAGGTAGTAGTGGATCTATGATGGATTTATGGTTTTTTAGGTATGGTGGAGGGTTTGAAAAAGTAGAGGGATTTAATGAGCATGTTTAATCATGAATTCATTAAACTGGAAGCATGAATCACAAAATGAAATTTCCATATAAACATAGCTAAATGAATAGAATTATGCCTATGAACTGTAAGGAAAGCCATTGAAGATACAAGATATGGAAAGAGGAGCTATATATCATTCATTAAATACTGTAACAGAGAAAATACATGATCATAAACTCATTGCACATGAATTCCTAGATAATAGGTGCAACTGCATCCTTTGATTTATGAATATGAAAGTGAAAGTACAAGCTACAAGAGTTACAATCCTATGATGTCCAACGAGTCAAATGAATATGAAGATGATAGATATAGACAAAAAAAACCTCTCCCCTCTCTCAGGGGTTGAATCCCTCAGTTTTGGAGCTCATTACATGATATTCGCAACAAAAACCTAATGTCTAGGGAGGTCAACCAATTCACCTAATCATAGGAAACTAGACACATTTAACCAAAAATTACATCAACAAGCATGTATCTACCCTATTTTAATATTCACCAACTCAATTACACTTCATGACATCATAAAATCATCATAATTCATCAATTACACAGGTAAAAAGTCAAAAAAATTCAAACTTCCTATGAAAAATTTCCACTGGAGAAAACACAATGAATTCTGGTTTAAACGCATCATGCGAGGAGAAAACACAACGTTCTTAGGAAAAAGGAAATTTGAAGGTCTTCTAGGTGACCAAAGTTAATATGAAAGTTGATATGGATAGCCCTGGATGTCTTCTACATGATATGATGTTCGGGTACTCAAAAATGTGGTTTCTAGCCCTCCAAAAATTCATTCTCCAAAGAGTACTCAAAAAATGCAGTGTGGCATCCAAAACGAGGGCAGAAAGGCCATTTCTTGCTAGTTTTTGGGCATTTTGATCCTCCAAAATTTGCTTACATGGCCCCATCGCTGACTAGGATTGAAGTATGCGTCAATATGAAATGTAGATATTGCAGCCATTGGACCTCCCCAACAAAAGTGCAGCGTGGCCCACACTGTGATTTTGTTAGTAGGACTCGTTCTCAAAATTGTCAATTTTGACCAAAAATTCATAAAAACCAAAATTTGATCCAAAAATCTTCAAAATTAGTCCAGAGATGCCCGAGAAGGTACATTATGCTACTAATGAAGCATTAGCAAGTAGTTCCAAGTTACCCTTATCCTTTTAACTAATTAGGGTTTCCTTCACTTTTGCTTACAATTGTTTGACTTTGACTTTGCAAATCTGATTTCTTGTATAGTATTGGACAGCCATGTGTTTTTGAATTTTTTTTTCTTTGTTAGCATTTTCAAGGAGCTTCTATAATTGAATATTCACAAGCCAAAAATCCCTATTTACATTTATTTCCACAACCATCCTTTCTTCAAATGTCAACTCTTCATCTGGTGGATTTTTCTCTCTTTATTTCTGAAGTGCTCTTCGGAGACCCATGGTCCTTGGCCTTTTCCTTGTCACATGCTATTCATGCTTATCTAAATATTCACTTTCAACCACTGATTTTCCTTTCACATCTTGCATACTAGCTTTAAATGATTTTTCTCTAAAGACAATTGCTTTACTTTTAACTAATTTTTCTATTGCTCTAGGAAGGAAATTATGAAATTAGCCCTTGCCAAATTTTCCTTGAGTTCTTTGATCTGAGAATATTTATCCTTTATGATCTAATCTAGGTTTTAATGCTCTTCACTGACCTCCAATTCTACTATGTCAATGACATGATGGATGATCTCCTCATCATGCAAAGATGTCTCATGATGTAATGGTAACCCTTGTTCTGCTGATGTGGGCTTGGCCCCTTCCTCAATCTAAGGAGGAAACACAAGACTTCTACCTCTTTGGTGCATCTGAGTGACCTAAATCCTCTTCCTCACTAAAACTATGCTAGGTGAGCCAACCTCCACATGTCTAGATGGTGCTGATGGTGTTGATGGTGAACTAGGGCTAGTAGGCTGGCTACTAGAAGGAAAAAAGACATCTGAGTTCATGAAAGTTTCCCAAGTGATGCTCTTTTTTTCAAGCTGGTGTAAATAAATTATTTTGATAAGAGCATGGTGGAATATTATGAATTCAAGACCACTATGCCTATGCTGAACTTTTTCTGCCATATTTTACAGAATTCTGTAGAGTTAGTAGGGAAATTTGAGTGGATTTACCCCTGTGAAATTCATAATTAGTCTGAAATGATACCTGCATAGTCTAGAAAATATTCTCTCACAAGTGAATTCCTTCATGATGATTTTCATCAGTGGTGTATACTTCTCAAGGAGGTGCCCAACAAGAAAAACCTTCTTGATGTGTTGTTGATAGTGTTTTCTAAGGTAGGGCTTCTAGTTTTAAATCTCTAGGTCTTGGTTTTTGAACCATTTCTCACCATGATTGGGTATCCTTATGGCCTCTACCACTACATCAATTGATATAGTGAATGTAACCCCTACAATATAACCTTTTCCTTTTTGAGCTGAGTGGAAAATAATTTAGTCAATGTGGCATGGCATTTGACTTTCTTAACCTACTCACAAAAAGGAAGACACCCTACCCTTCGAAAACATTGCTTGGATAATGGTGAAGACATCACTTCATGAGTGCTTAAGGGCTCATATATTGAAAACTGTCCTCCCTTTTTTTAAGACCTCTTCTCCTCCATTTGATAGTTTGCAAGGGGAAAAACCCTAGTGGCACAAATAGGGGAAGGGGGTGAAGGGATAGGATGAAGGGGTTAGGGAAGGGAGATGAGAGTAGTAAAATTTAGGGAGGTGGATACGGGTCTTAGGGAACTATAGGAAGTGTATTGGAGTGAAATGGGTATGGGAATTATTCTAGGGAATTTTTACACAGTCCTAGCTAGGAAAACTACCAAAAAATGTAGCAATAGGCTAGGTTTAGGTTTTGGGGCTTATGAAATGGGAATGAGGGAGTGTGAAGACTATGTGAGATGGTCTTTAGTGTGAGGGAGGGTGAAAATTTTATGGGAAAGTGTTTTTATCGTACAAATTTTGAAAATATGGGCTAGCCACTAAAACACAACGTAGTAACCAATGGAGGATTTACACTAAAACAATGAAATTGAGTTGCAAGGAGGGGTTACTAAGGTGTAAATTACTTGTGCAATGATGTTGGACACCTTGATAGCCTTCAAAAACCTTCAAAAATGGATTTGATTCCACTTGGAGAGAAAACACGGCGTGTAGAAGAAAACACAGAGTGTAGCTTAGAAAACGCAACGTGGCTTCTTGTTGTCAATTTTTTAGGGTCTTCTTGGATGCCGAAGTGCTGAAATTGACTTGGTAGGTGAGAGAGATATTTTATTCAATAGAATTAATGAGAAAAGGAATGAGATGGTCTTTTATAGCTTGTAAGAGTCAATTTTATTCAAAGAGATAGTGTGGCCCACCTCATGACTTTCACTTTGCTTTTGGAACTATGTAACTTGAAACTTTCTTATGCATTTTTGAAATTTGAAAATTATTACATAATATGAAACATAAATTAAATTTGAAACCAAATTTCATTCAATAACTTTTACCTATTACCACTCCTCATTTGCCTAATTTATGCATGAAATGACAGATTTTGGTGACCTTAATCCTAATGGCCTAATGGTGACACTGAGATGAATACAAACCATGATGATGTTTACTGAAGTGATAATGATGATCTTTAAATGATGGTACATTCAACTGAGTGATGACAAGGACCGACATGTAAAATTTTTGAAAGGAGTGGAAATATCCCTAGACACACTATCCAATGACCAAATTTTTATTTGAAGACCTAATGAAATGATAAAAAAATGACTTTGAGAACCTAACAAGACATTGTAAGAGAACATTTGATCACTTGTGACATGCTAAATAGACTAACACTAACATTGGCTCCAGCTGGGGATGGCAGCTCCTTGGAGGTGTCAAGAACACTGTAGACCAAGTAGCCTTACCGTTGGGAATGGAGTCAAAATCAAAATACAAGACTAAATACTGAAAAATGACTCAAAACTAAACTGAATTTGACTCTTAATGAGCTTAGAAACCAACAGAAAATCAAGGGAGATTTATGGCCTTCACTTCGGGCTCCAAGCTCCGATGATTCTCTCCTTCACACTTCGGCGGAAAAAATAAACTGATATATAAAATGAGGTTAAAAAAATTCAGAAATATTATCAGAAAAGGTAGTGCTTGAGAAGCCTACCATTGACTAGTCTTCCTATGCAATATTCTCCATTCATTTCTATTTAGACAATTTAATGTCTTGAATTTCTTATCATAAATCATCAACCGACGTTAGTAATCTGATGAAGTGTGGTGCACTATATATGCTTAGTTAACCTTCTTATTACTTTGTTGTGTATGTTTTTATATTGTTTTGCGGAGTTTTTTTTCTTTATGTCTAAAGGAGTTAATCTTAAGAAATGAGAACTATGAAATGAATCAACTAAATCTAATGAAGTTTTAATGTTAAAAACTAGTTTTTAAAAAAGGAAGAAAAGGAAATGTTCTTTAACTATTCTAATTTGCATAAAAATGAATCAAACTTTAAATGATTAGAATCTGATCTAAAAACAGAGTATTTATTCTAATGACTTTTTCTTTTGGAATTTAAATCTAATTCTAATCTATATTAATTTAATTCTACTCCATGGATTGAAAGCATGAATCCTGTGACTAAGAATTGAAATGACAATGCTAATCTAAATGGAAAGCAAATTCAAAGAAATTGAATAGCAACTACTGTATGAACAACTACTCAATCATCCAATTTTGGAAGAATGACAAACTCATCTTCTTGACATGATTTACAAGAACTTGATTATACATTTAGTTTAAAGATTTATTCTAAGAAAGAAATTAAAAATTGTGTAAAGGAAAATCAACTACTTTATGAATTAAATACTCAATCATCCAATTTTGGAAGCATGACAAAGTCCTATTCTTGATATGATCTTTAAAACCATCTAATAATCCATTTAATTGAGGATTTAATCTAGGAAAGCAGTATAAAAACTTGTAAATGAAAACTCAACTACTGTATGACTAAATACTCAATCATCCAATTTTGGAAGCATGAAAAATCCGTCTTCTTGATATGATCTTTACAAGCATTTAATAATACTTTAATTGAGAATTTAATCTAAGAAAGAAGTATAAAAACATGAAAGAAAACTAAGATAACAATATGCTCTAATGCTTCAAACATAATCCAAATTTGGAAAATAGAAGAACTACTTTCTTGAGATGTTTTTAGTAAGAAAAAGATTACATAGTTATTTTAAAACTAATTCTGAGAAAGAATTCTGTTGAGGCCTCGGAATTCCATTGCCACAACATGGGGGAAAACCACTCAATATAGACCTTAAAGCAAGTCCTTTTCCGTTTGGTGTGGTGGCTCTGACTGGGGATGAAAGGACCATTTTACCAATAAGGATGGTTTGGGGTGTTTTTTGTTTATATAACTGTTACACAACATTTATCATTGTCCCTGCAATTACCATCTCGCACATTGGAGGGTCATTTATGTGACTAATAAGAAGTGGCATGCCTTACAAAGACCATCATTACATCCCTTTACATGAGAGAAATATTCCTTCTGTTGACAATTCCCTGAGCAGAGCTTCAAAAATCCATGTTTTTTCCTTGGCGCGAGTAGTCAGTTCTGCCCTCGTGCCGATGAGGAAGATTAGAACTGGGCCCCACGGTAGTTGGTGCTCTGTCCTAGTTAGCTACCCATGTCGAGCTATTTATGGAATGTTTTTTAAAAATAGAGGCAGAGATTCCACTTTAACAACTTCGAGGATGAGTCATTGGGAGTGGTTGAACTGAATAACCACGAACTCCCTCCTTTGTTTTATGGTTTCCACCTCTTGTGGGAACCTCCTAAAAAATAGGCCTCCCTTCCACCTTTATAGGGATCCTAACCTCCTCCTTTTCCTCTATAAAAAGAAGCTATCTCTCCTTACATAAGCTCGCTGAACATGGAGAATTGAGTATACTATAGCTGAATTGTTGAAGAGATAGAACAAGAAGAAACTTCGTTGAGAGAGCTTAAGCCCATGCCCTCACCCTGTCTAAATCCCCTGACGAGTATCCGACATGCGCTTCGGTTGAACCCCGCTGGAGGAGACTACGATGTCAAAGCTTTGGTTGTATCTCTTCATTTTATCAATATATACATGTGACTATTATTCGGTTCCCATTTTATTTTTTTTCATTTGTTTAATACAAAATACTTAGCTAGTAGTTATGAATGAAGATATTATGTCATATGTTGTTCTTGTTTTTTGTTTGATGTACAGGTATCCGAGCATGACTACAAAAGGATTGTAACTTGCCAAGGCAGGAGCGAGAGGCCACCATCGTTACAGCCATGAGGACAACATTGGACTCCAGGTAGGTCAATCTACCATGTCCTCTTTTCATTCAGTAATTAGGAATCGACACTCTAGCATGTATCCTTGTTTCTAGACCCACTCTAGGGCTTGAGGGATCGCCTCTGTCCACAGAGGGGATTTACCTGTTTAATAAATTGGCGACTCCACTGGGGAATCAGTGTGATTTTTTCATTTCATCTTGTTGGGTCAATTCTGATTTGCTTATCTTTATTTTCAGGTTTTCTTTCTTAGTTTATATCCTCTATTCAGCTCCAGAGTGTCAAAATTGACCTCTTCTCATTGAATTTTGGTTTTTCCCTTTTTCCCATAGTCATCCGGCTTGGCACACCTTTCGTCTGAATAGTCACACCAATTGGAGCAGGTTTCTTTTGTTTCAGTCGCGCCAACCCCTGTTTGGCGCGGATTACAGCCTTACCGTCGCGCCGAATCCTGTAGGATTTGGTTTGACCTCCTTAATGAGTCTTTTGGTCAATTGTGCTTGCTTCTAGGTTATTTTTTATGTGCAGTTGTACCTTTGGGGCTGTTTTGACTGTTTTTGACTTGTTTTTCTCAGTCGTTTGTCCATCTTCTTATCGGTGTAAGTTGAGGCCTTAGGGTTTCTAAATGTCTTGGTGCACTGGGCCTTATGTTTAGAAATCAAGTCTTTTTTATTATTGTCGGTCTCATTCTCAGGTCTATTGCACTTAGTTTTCTTGATCCTTTTGAGTGATTGTTTGATTGAAGGATCATTTCTTTTTTCGATCGGATTTTCTTCTTGTTGCTCCAAGAATAGATTACATTGCTTGTTTTGGGTCGTTCTGAAAACTTTCTTTTGGTTTGGAAGATTGCAACATTAGTTTGAGTGTTTTTTTGTGTTTTCTTTGCATTTGATTGGGTCATTCAATTTCGATTCTTACAAAATACTCATGCTAGCGTTTGTTTTTTCATTTTTAATGTAATTAGTGCATCATGTACTTCTTTTCATTGAAAAAAAAAAACATATTTTTCATTCTTTCTTTGCATCGAAAGTGAAATATTCTTTTGCATAACTAGTGTTTGATAGTCTAGGAAATACTTTCATTTTCGTTTTATTGTGTTAGATGCATTAGTGGATTTCTTCGCATACTTTCATTGTTTGATATTGTTTCAAAGATATCTATCATTCTCGTAACTAGCATTCATTGAATCGAAAATGATGTTCATTTGCATATAGTATGCATTTATGGAATTTGAGATCCAAATTCGATAAGGCCTTAAAAATAAAACATAATCCAAGATCAACTTTAAAATTTATTCAATTAACCTAAGGAAGAATTGAAACCTAACGAAAAAAATTTAGTGGTCTAGGCTAGAGATGTGTTTCAGCATCTTAAAACCTAGTAGTTTTCGTTTGCCATATGGCTTTAGACAACGCTAGTATGAACTTGTGCTCCCCGTATCGTCGAGTATATAAAGGGATACCCCTCTAGGTTGCAAACCTTTTATCCATAGGAAGCCGAGTCTGCTGCCTTGTAACCATGATACACCAAACACAGCATTCAGGGAGACTACCTGCACGTATGGAAAGTCGTTGGTCATTTCTCTTTCATTTGATCACCAAGGTGTATATGGAAGTTCACAGAAAATTGGTACACCCTCTTTCTTATATTACCTAAGTAGTCATTTTGGTATTTTTGTGACTCTTTAAAAGTGAAAAGATCATCGAGCTCTTGTGCTTTCACACTCGTTTAAACCTGAAAGTGATAGAGTCACCTTTTTCCTGTTTCTCGACTCTTAAAATATGAAATGGAAAATTTTTGTTTCAATGTCTTAAAAAATTAACTGCCCACGAAATATTCTTGGTTAAAGTTATCTTCCTTATTATTTTGTTTTAAGGCTATTTCCAATGGCAGCGTTTCCAGAGTTTACCAACCAAGGAATCCCCTCTAAAGGGAATCCTAGTCCTTTTCCTGCTTTTGGTAATGTTGGTGCTCCTTATATGGCAACATTATTCCTTCTTGGTTTAACTATTGGGTTGCATGTTTGGTTGTTCTCGACCTTTGTGGTCTCGAGTATTCCGCCCTCTGTACAACCATCCCCACCACCTGGACAACATCATGTTGATTCTAAGGTGGACCTCTCCCCTTCTTCGCCTATTCCTTCATCCTCCTCTTCTACTTTTCTTGGTGAAATTTTGGATTCCAATAACCAGGTGGCTAAGAAGAAGAAGAAGAATATGAAGAAGAAGAAGTCAGATAAGCGAGAGGCTAACTCTGCGACTATTGCACCTAAGAAACCTTCCCTTGATAAACCATCCAACCTTCCATGGAAATTCAAATTCCTTTACACGTTGAGCAAAGGTGATCATCTTCTTCGATGTTGCCCTGGTATTCCCAAAGTGCTTGAAGTATGGTCCAACGGTCGTCTGCCATTGCCTTTGGCTTCTGGAAGTCATATTGGTGGCACATCTTCGACTAGCCATGATAAGACTAGTAAGAAAAAGGTTAAGATCACGAATCCCTGTAATTTATGTGAAGGTCATCATCCCATTCACCTTTTTCCATGCATGGATGAAGCCAAGAGAGTGCTGGAAAACCCTACTATTTCTACACTCTGCCTTCCGGTTGGTTACCAGAAAATTTCTTTGAGTCCTCCGCTAGTTGATTCAACGATCGGTCAAGAGTCATCCTTGGTCAATCCTGTTCCCTCAAAAATTCAAATACAATAATCTGTTCCCAACCAACCATTGGTCGTGGAATTGGTTCATCTGATCCTGCCTATGGTTCATCAGGTCTTTTCTATCGAGATTGGATCTCATCCCCCTCACTTTCTTCTCGTTTCTTCATATTCCTCAGACTTGGAGAAAGATTATTCCATCCCTGTAGTTTAAGAATTTGTTCCTCCTACTCCCATGATGGAGGTCCCAGAGGATGCTCCTCTTGCTCCCGTAACACCAAGGGAGGATCATCTCAGTTCTATGGTACCCCCTCTAAGTAGTTTGGTCGCTTCCTTCGATTGGAGTCGATTTGTGGGATATCGCCTTCCTTCTTATGTGCCTTTTGAGATCACGGTATTGGCTTTTGATATGGCCATACCTAGCACAATTATAGATGAAGGCACGTCTATTAGTGTTCTGTCTTCAACTACTTGGCAATATTTTGGTTCTCCATCGCTTGTACCTGTTACACAGAATCTATTGGCTTTTAATAGAGGAACCAGTCAACCGTTAGGGATTCTTCCAAAGTTTCCTATTACTTTGGGAGGGAAAAATATCTATATAGACATGATGGTGGTTCAATGCCCCTTGGATTTCAATTTAATCTTGGGGCATGACTATGCTTATGCCATGGGTGCACTTGTCTCTTCTCTCTTTCGTGTGATCTGTTTTCCACACAAAGGTCAGATCGTGACCATTGATTAGATTTTATTCTTTGGTCCTAATATGGCATCTGGACCGCCATCGTCTCTTCCGGATCTTTATCCACTGGTTTTATCTTCCCCGCCGCAGGTTAATTATGTGGCTACCTGTCCCGTGCCCACATTCAGTGATGGTGCCATTGTGCATCGTGTGTTGGGGGCATTGGGTCCTGATTTTCGAGATGTTTTTCTCCCATCAAATAAGAACCTCTTGGTTCCCATGACTTCTTATTCAGCATGATGAGTTGTCGTCAGAGCACGATTCATTTTCTTGTGTCAAGCTCCTTAAAAAATGAAACAAGTTCATCGAAGCATAGTTCCTTTCCTTGTGCCAAGCTCCCTAAAAAATGAAACAAGATGTTGAGGATAGTTTTTCTTCTATGTCAACCTCGTTAAAAAATAAATTAATTCATGAGGATAGTTCTTTTAATGTGTCTACCTCGCTAAAACAATGAAACACGGTCCCGTTCAATTCGAGTTTTTGATATGATCTCGTAAAATCCAGTCGATTATTTCTCTTGATCTCGTAATTTGAACCTTCACTCCATCTTCCTTTCATATGGACTGTAGCTTGGGGGGAATGTACCTCTAATTGAGTCACCATGTTGGGAGCATGTCCATTTTTCAAGCATAGTTTATCTTTGTTTGAAGCTTGTGTAAAAATGAAACCAATCCCAAGCATAGTTTATTTTTGTTTCAAGCTTGTGTAAAAATGAAACCAGTTTCAAGCACAGTTTATCTTTGTTTCAAGCTTGTATAAAAATGAAACCAATTTCAAGCAGAGTTTCCTGATTTCAATCTTGTGTAAAAATGAAACCATTTTCATTTTACCTCTCGTGATTTCCATTTTATCAGCCTGTTTTTCCAGGTGAACCTTGGTTTTCTCATTCCATCGTCCCCATCTTCTTGGCTGGTCATACGCCTTCACTTGATTGTTTCACCCAATCCTAAGGAACCGCTGCAATGAGTGGTCTTGTTAGACAGCCTCTTGACCTTTATCTTGTTTTGAGTAGTTCCACCATTACTGGAACCAGTTTCTACCCTTAATACCACTCGTTCCTCCAGGAGGAGTCAACTTTCAGTGCTTTTCTAACTCTCAAAAATTGAAAATATTGTCGAGACTCTTGTCGTTTTGAACTCGTTAAATTGCTGCGAAATGATATCTACTCAGTCTACGTTTACCCCTTTTTCAGGCTGGGATATATTATTTACAAAAAAGGAATACCTTAGCCTATCGCGACTAAGAGGTTCTTTCAGATATTGTTTTCTACCTTTTCGGATCTAAAATACTATTTACAAAAAGGGCCATGCTGAGTTTTATTTTCTGCCTTCTTTTCAAATTCTATATCCCGAGTTCTCCCTTTGTCAGACTCGTTAAACCTTGATGACATCGGACTTCGTCACTATGACGTTACTCGAGTTCCTCCTTCCTAGGGCTCGTAAAATGTACTAGGTTGGATTTTTCCGAAGGACAAACTTACATTGCAAGCATATGCTATCCCCTTCAAGCTCGTTTTAAAAAATACTAATTGGGGTACTCCCTAGAAATGGTGGGGGAAAATTGAACTAGATTTTAGTTGTGTTGGCAGTATGTCTCTCTTGAACATGGCACTTGTCTGCATTCGTGTCGGGTTGGGGACATCTCATTTCATCATTTTTGCCATCTATGGGTTTGGGTAATCTCTTTTGACCTCTCATCTGCTCTTTGCCATGTCATCATTAACTTAGATCCTTTGATGTCAAATACTACCAAATCCAGTGTCGTGTCGTTCATTTGTTCAAGAGAAGTTTGCCTCTACATTTTTCAACCTCCCTATGATTCTCTATTGGTCCTTATTCACCATCATCATGTTCCTCTGTCTCATGTCGATGATGTGAGAAGCATTATGGCCCTCCTTCGACCAGGTCACTTCCTGTCAACTTCAGCTCATTATCCAAGAATCTGATCTAGAGACTCCCTTATAGTACCTTGGAGCTTGCATGCCTCAATGGAAAGTTCTTCACATTCGACGCAAGGTTCACATCATTGGCCTTCGATCGAGTGATTCTGCGGGTGTTCGACGTCAGATCATTATTTACATTCCGTGGATTGTACCTTTTGTACCTTGAGGGCCATTTTCATTATTGGTGCACCACAAGGAAAAGACCCTCTAGCAGAGGTTATAAAGGAGGTTTTTAGTGTTATAAAATTGGCCAAAATTGTCAAAAAAACATATGCTACCACATCCGTTTCTGGTAACAGAGGTTTTTTCGGAGCTTTTAATGAAATTTTAACACAACTAAAAAAAAAGGGCGGCCGAAGGTTATTACAGATGTTTTTCCATCGGTGCTCTTATCATGTTTGAACGCACCGGTGCATATTGGTAGACAGCGAACCGGGGCGGTCTAAGGAGAATTCACCGGGCCATTAAGGAAAACAATAGCACTGGGCCTGGTGTTGGTGATACAATGCACGAGGCCATTTTAATTGGTCTTGGGATTTGAGCGGTACCCATAGGTCGTATAAGTGCACCGGTGCGTGTATCTTTATGAGGCACCAGTGCTCCGTATCATAGAAAGGAACCGAGATTTATAATTGGTACCGGTATTCATGTGGTGCACATGGAATCTACAAATGCACCAGTGCTTATAGATACATAAATGCCCCGATGCACAGTATCACACAAACGCACCGATATTTATAACTGGAGTTGGTATTAGTGTGGTGCCCATAGAATCATAAACACACCGGTGCATATAGACACATAAACGCACCGGGTTTCATTTTTTTTTTTTTAGAAACATCCACCTCTGACAGTCCAATTATTGTGATTGTTTTAAATTCATTATTCATCAAACGTCAACACATCTTATAAAAATATTCATATTAATTACATTTTTATTAATGCATTTGAATGTGTTGTTTGGATTAATTTGTTATATCATATCAGAATTATTGTGGTTTTTTAAAATTCATTATTCATCAAAAGTCCACACATATATATAATCTTATAACAATATTCATATGAATTAAATTTTTATTAGTGCATTTGAGAACGAAAATGGAGAACGCAATAGCGACAATGGAGAACGCAATAGAATAAGACAGTCTTTATCATACAAAATGGGACAATTATTCGTATCCCTTTGTCTTTCAATTGGGACACTATGTCCATTACATTAAAAAAAATGTCTGATTTCACAAACATATTTCAAAAAATAAAACGCCTTGCTTTTATATCCAAATTACATAGTGATCATCATTTTTCGCTTCAACTGTTGTCACTACCAAAGCTACTTCCATGACTTGGGTTATTTTCAGGAATGTTGTGTTCATGACATTGATTGTTTTCTTCTTCTTCATTTTCCATCTACAAACATAAAAATAAACTGAAATGAGTGTATATACATTGGTGAGAATAATGAAAATTCAAATATTAAATAATATACATCAATGTAAATCGAAAATTAAAATGACCTACCATAGCAACAATTGACTCATAAACTATACACATTCTTTCAAAACCATGTACCATGCCATATTTCAAAATTTCATCTGTTGGCGTAGTTCCATACTTTGTTTCCTACAAGTTTTATACCCCATAACAAATCATATATTTAATATAAAAGATGTTTTTGTTCTGTTAATTATAGACGAAGCTAATTAAAACAAGATCGATAGATGCTTACAAATTCCACAATTAAATTTTGATATGCCAACATATACTCACAACCCATATTTAACCCAATTTCAATCAATTCATTTGATGATTCTTCTTTGTATGTTAGCACCTGTTTGAAGACATTAAATGATGATTTTTTTTTTAAAACTTAAAAAATACAAAAATGAAATCTAGTTAAGTTGTTATAAGGAAGTAACAATTACTCACAAACTTAGAGATCAAGCATTTTCTTCATTGTCGTCTTGTCTTATGTGCTGAATGGGTTCCATTTTCTTTTCTTTTCTACAAGAAAATTCCTGGAAATTAATATTTAATGCTAAATTGTTTATTTATGTACCTAATGATTGAAAAATTCAATGACTACATAATACATTTGAAGCACGTTATTCTATTTGTTCCACTAGATCCCTCATAATTTTGTAAAAAAATTTCCCCCTTTTGTTAACTTCCAGCACCACTCCAGATGAGCCAAGGAGCAATTCATTTTCATTTGCATGTTCTATTTTTTTTCTTTTCTTAGAACAACATTCCTTTTCTGAGTTGTTGGTCCCTGCAGAACATTAAACAAATGTGAATTAGTAGAGTGTTTGACACATGTTATCTAATAATTTCAAGTATATTATTAATGATAATTAAAAAAGAAACTCATATTGGATCGATAGTATTGTTTCATTCACCTGATACATCTTTTTGAAAATTTTTCCGTTAAACTTTTACGCTCTTCTGGTCGTAGATAAAAAATAATCATATCGAGCTTCGTCATTTTGTGGCTTTACGTGATACACAATAAATAATACATATTAGCTAAAGTTACATATAGTTCAAAAATAATATTTTTTATAAAGAATTTACAAATAACTTTCCTTTTTTTCTTTTCTTGATGTGTTAACAGTATTTTTGTTACTTGATATCTTTTCAGTCATTTATTTATCAATATGAAACCTGTAGCATATCATTCATTAATATATTTATAAATAAATTCTCAACTTTTCAGTTAAAAAATAAATCTCGAGACACCGGTGTGCCATTCATAAAACTCGCACCGCCGTCAGTGCATGTATATATTAACAACACACCACCAAATAGTATAATACGTAGTACAGTGCATTCAGTAATATAAATGCACTGCAAAAAAAATGTAATAAAACTAATGGTGTGTGGGGTATTATAAATGCACCGCAAAAACGGTGTAATACACTTAACAGTGCTTTCCTAGTTAAAGAGAGCACCGGTGCCCTATTTAAGATTTGGCACATGTATTTAAAAAAATGTTTTCAATTTTTTACGACATATAACTTGCGCAGTGCACTGTAATAATACAGAGAACCAGTGCAGTGGAGTATGCAGGGTGCATTGATAAAGAAAAATCCATTTTTTCAAAAATTCATGCAATTGCTGAATGTATTGGGATCCAACTATGCAAGTCATCCCATGGGTTTGACATCAATCTAAAATGACAAACCCTAATTCTGAAATCAGAAAAACAGGGAGAAGAAAGGGAAAAAAGAAAAAAATAAAGGGTTCAGGTTAAAAATGGAAAGAATTGCAAGAAAAAATAAAAAATTGCAGAAAAAAGTAAAAAAAAGAATTAAATTTAATCACGAAATGGTTTAAAATTCTATGATAAAGGACTTGAATCAATAGAATTTTGGTTTCTGATTGTCTGAATACTTCTGTTGGAACGTATTTCGCCATCCACAGTGCCCTTGTGCTCTCTTGCTCCAAGTCTGTCTCCTGCAAAAATCTGACTGAAAAATTTTAGCAAAAATAGTGAAATAATGAAAAGTCTTTAGTATTTAAAGAATTATTTTATCAAATTAGATTTTCAAAAATATTTTTCTGCCCATTTTTCAAATTGCCACTTTTTTTTAACTTAAAAGAAATAGAGTTGCGTTTTTTTATTTGCGTTTATTCGTTTTCGGTGCTCTTAAATGGGACGCACCAGTGCGTTTTATTAATATGACGTACCAGGGTTTGTTAGGATTATAAGTGCACCGGACTTTTATTTTTTTGTATTTTTTTTTGTATGTAAGATCATAAAAAATAATGATAATTATAAATTACATGAATTTATTTTCATTATTTTCTAAACTTTATATATGTAAGATCATAATAAAATAATGATAATTATAAAGTACATGAATTTATTTTCATTATTTTCTAAACTTTATGTTACAAAAATTCGTATTATTCTAGATTTGTTATTTTACAATTATTTGCAAATTTACAAAATTAAATATTTTAATAAAATCATTTCACATTAATACAATTAAAATTTTCACATTAATAGAATTAAAATTTTACAAATTAAAATTTTACATACAATTACATTAATTAAAATTACAATTACAATTAGAATTAAAATTACAATTACAATTTTACATTAATTTCACATACATGAATTACGATTAGAATTAGAATTAGAATTTTAATTTTACATACAATTACATTTACAATTTTACATATAATTACATTTACAATTACAATTACAATTTTACAAATATTTTATAGACAATTCAATTAAAATTACAGTGACAAATACAATTATATTTACAATTTTACATAGAATTACATTTACAATTACAATTACAATTTACAAATATTTTATCTACAATTCAATTAAAATTACAATTACAAATACAATTACACCCTAGAAATCCCCGGGAATCTTTTATAAACACTATCTTGGGTACAACTAGTGCACTCCAAAGTAATTGTTACTCTTATATCTCCGCTCTTGGCCATAAACTTACTCTGAATATTGGGTCTACTTTGCTTTTCGACCTGAAAAAGAAAAAGGGAAAAAGGAATAGAAGTTGATAGCCGGAGATCCTATGGTGAAACATTTGAAAGTAAAAAAAGGATTGATCAGGAGTTTTCAGTTGTACTTACAAAAGTAAATGTGGAAAGAATATTTAGATCGATATTTCTACTTTAATTTTACCCCCTTCACCCCTAAACTTAGATCTTTTTGGGCTGAATGCACTAATTTATCCAAGAGGGAGATTGTTTTCCTATTATACTTTGGTAACACAGTTTTGCAGATTGGTTTGGTAGATCCCACGTTATTCAAGTTGTAACGAACGGGCAATAACCATTAACATGGTTCGGTGTAAATTGAATTTATAGAGATCTATCTTGAGATTTATTTTATGTTTTATCTTGATACTAAGATCTTGTCCATCTGAACAACTCTAGGCAGGGTATTTGATCGGAGGGTCGTTGTTTCAAATGATCAAGGTTGCGACTGTGTCGACAAGTTCGACCCTATCCGCTTGTCACATATTCAGATTCGATGAATCTATTTTAACTTGTATCCTTCCTTCTCGTATTAGAAAGGATAGGGCTTTCCAATCCGGAAAATTTTGTAATATTACATGCACGGTTAGGAGACAATCAAGTTCTTTGTTATATTATTATGCAGGGCAGGATATGGAACAAATATACAAATTTCAAGGCTCATCTACCAACGGAGATAGTGAACATTTGATGAATTAAATATAATTCTGTTTGTTGTCTTTCAGTTAATTCGTTTGAAAGTTTCATACAGGTCAAGCGGAATAGGATTGGTAGGCGTCAATCGATCCGTGGAACGTATCAAATATTTTACGTATAAGTTCGTTATGAGATGAGCCCGCTCATCTCATAATGATATAAAATCATTTCGGACAGATCTATTGGCTAGCCGAGTAGAGATCTATTTGTAACGGGGCAAAAGGCAGCTTCTTTTGGGTTGCATTCCACATAAATTTTGGACAAGGGGTGATAATTCACTTACATAATATTTAATAAATATATAATGTCATTTAATAACATTAAATTAATTAATAAACATCACCACGATCATGATAACCATCGTACAAACATCATATTCGACTAATAAACACATTCAATTAACATAAAATTAACATTATATATTAATATCATCACAACACAAACATCAAATATACATCTCAATATAATGTCAAATAACTCATGCGCCTATCCCATATATACATCTATCTGCAAGCTAAACATTAAATGAGCATATCTAACATGACTAACAATATGTGCCACATCATGATGATCATCAACATGAAAATTAAGTACAACTGCAACATGAAAATAAAATACATGGACCATATATATATATATATATATATATATATATATATATATATATATATATATATATATATATATATATATATATATATATATATATATATATATATATATAAAGTACATATGCGCGTATATATATATATATATATATATATATATATATATATATATATAACTGAATAATGTTAAAAATATACAACTGTAATATAAATCATGTCATGGATCAAGCTTTGGTGGTAGTATAACAACATCAATAACACTAGTAGAAGTGTATGCGGCCTGCTCAGTAACGCTGGGTGCAGCCTCGACAGTCGATGTTCGACTAGCCTGCTCATGATCATGATGATCACTAGTACTGATGGATACATCCACTGGTGGTAGTACAACATGATCAATATGAGGCGCAGTAGTAGTGGAGGTGGCCTGCTCAGTCAATAGTACTGCAGCCTCGGCAGTCGATGGTCCAGCCTGCTCATGATGATCATGACTAGTACTCATGGTGGATGCTGCAGGCTGCTGACTGGACGTGGCTGATGGTCTAGCCTCATCTCCATGATGACTAGTGTCAGATGATGGCAGTGGAGCCTCATGTTGATCATCAGGAATTCCGCGAGGTGAATGATCATGAGATGCATCTGAGTGGCTGCAAGCAAACTGTACATCATGTGCCACAGCTCGATTATGCTTATAGCTATGGAAAATCCTCCTCAATTGCGTAACAGCTATCGTAGCTCCCACGACATGCCGCATTAGGACGTACATGTCATGCGGCATGCCTCTCCACATCCGTATCAATCTATCATCTCCCTGTATATCTCTATAATGAGCGGGCATGATGCCTGCATTTGAAATCAATCCGCAGATTTGGCTGCCCAACTCCATTTGGTATCTGGTCTCTGGTCAACCACGCCTAGCAAAAGTCGGTACTGGTGCACCATGAGGCGCATGAGGATCATCCCGATCATCTGGTGCATCAGCCGTCTCCTGATCGAAATCATCAAAATCGACACATGGATCATGTGTTGGATCTGGCATCTCATCGCCATCAAAAGACCCAATGTCTACAAAATATATACAAGTACACAACAATAATTAAACAATTTCATTACATAATTTAATAAAAACAAGTTAAAGAACATGTTAGAATAAATATAAATAAAACAGTAATATTATCTCTATCATCTGGCGACTCATCAGGAGTGAAGAGGATGTTGGGACACCCTCGCTAATCTAGTCCAGCATAAGGACATGGGACCATAATGAAGGGATGCAGCCCATCAATGATGGCTAGTAAGTCCAACGAATCATGTGATATCCTCGCTGGAAACATAGTGTCTCCCCTCTTGGGCATCATCTGCCCCCACATGCGCATCTGAGCCTACAACATCAACCTACGAGGCTATCAAACAAAACTTGGTCTCATCTCTGGAAACCTCTCAAAAAATAAAAATAAACAGCTCTGAAGAAAAAGGGAAGTTGACTCTTCCTTGTGCATGAGCACGACATCTATCTAAGGCTGTAAAAAACTATCGCAAAAAAATGGCAGACCACCTGACAAGTCATGGCTATTGTACTAAAGAATCAACGTAGTATAAAAATGAGCAACTAATGCGTTGCCCGTCACTGGTGTTGTGCGAAATGATTGAAGCGATAATAGAGAGGCACTACACGTCCTGTCTACCAAAAGCACCTATACATAACTGACCTCCAGGTACCTAAAAATCTGAAGGAGACAGTACATGTACTCCAATGTATCTCTGGGAGTAAAATAACTGACTCCCTGCTACACAACCAGGTGGCACGTCTAGGAATGAGGAAAAATACAACCCTCTCTTCGATAGTCCTGTAATAAAATAAATTTCCTCCTTAGTGGGTGTGTACCACTAGTCAGGACCAACTTGAAAAGCTTGTCGGTGGGCATTCCACCTGTCGATAAGATGCCTCAAAAGCACACTATGGGCCTTTAGGCCAGAAATATCCTCCTCATAGAACTTGAGGAGGCCTACCTGCCTAAGGATCTCCTGGGTATCTGCAGTAATAGGGCGAGGGCATCCATATCTCTCCCTCTCTCTTGCCTCCCATTGGTGAATCATGTCATATTGTTCTGCTTGTTGTTGCTCATGTTCTCTCTAAATCATTTCCATATTAAATATTTTTTTTTTATTAAAACAGAAATGTATTTATAAATATACATTTATACTTTTTTTTGAAAAAAAAACATATATGCAAGTCGGTGCTCCATAAAAACAGTCACGCACCGGTGCCGGTGCGTTATAATATTTTAGCGCACCGTCCTCAGGGCCGCTAAAGAAACAGACCGCACCGGCTTCAGTGCCGATGTCTATTTTTCAAGCACCGCGGACTGTATATAATTCAGAATAATGGTGTGCTAACTGAAATATACGCCCCGACACGTATAGTCGTGTCAGTGCACCGACTTCATGACATGACATAGTTGACAGTTCGGTATTTTACCCAGCCGCACCGTTGACCCTCTTGAAATGCAAAATGCGGTGCACTAACATAAACTAGCGTGGAAAATGCAATCAATGCACCACACTGTGATTGCCGGGCTCAACGGTGCGCCTAGATAAATGAGCACACTGCCTTTTTCTTTTTTTATTTTTAATTTAAATTATTCGGGGCGACTTTAGGAACCGCCTCGGAAACGGTGCGGTTAACGTTAGCACCGGTAGCGATGCTGCCTATAAATTTTACAGGTAGCACTGCGACCGGTGCGAGCTGAACAGATCGAGCACACCACGCGACAATTTTTTTTTTTTAATGGCTATTTTTAAGTTTATTTCAATATCTAATACGTTAAAAGGCTTAATTATAGAAAAACTAGAAAAATACCTGTACATTTCGCGGTTGAGGAGGCATATTGGCTGTAAAATTTGGAAAATAAAATTTTCCCACTGTTTTTCAAAATGCAAGCTGCAGATTGGTTGGAAATGCAGAGCAGCAGTGCGTGCAATGGATGCAATGAGAGCACCAATGGTAGGGCGACTCAGAAATAAGGAAATAACACCGGGGCTTGAGAGCTCTGGAGCACTGAGGAAAGTGAATAATGAAGTTTTTTGGCCGTAATTTTTTTTATTAACCTTGTTCTAGTGCGTGGGGTTTTATAAGCACACCAGTGCGGTTAGGAAAATCGCACCAGGCAGTATCAATTTTGGCGTGTTGTTTATAACACGTCGGGGCGTTTCCCTAACCGCGCACCAGGATGTTTTAGTTTCGACGCGGAAATTTTATGATGCATCGGGGCAACGTAATGGTAAAGCACCAGTGTGTAATAGTCGCAAAGCACCGATTTTTTGGCCTTAATTTTTTTTTTATCTAACGCTATTCCAGTGCATGCTGTTTCTGGTGCACTGGTGCTCTTAGAGAAGAATGAACCAGTTCATTTCTATTTTGGCGTGGTGTTTTATGATGCACTGGCGCGGAAGAGTATCTACGCCCTGGTGTGTTACAATAATTGGACGCCCCGGTGGTGTGTACTTCGCGCACTGAGGAAAGTGAATAATGAAATTTTTTGGCTGTAATTTTTTTTTTATTAACCCTGTTTCGGTGCACGAGGTTTTATAAGCACACTGGTGCGGTTAGGAAAAATACACCAGGCGGTATCAATTTTGGCACGTTGTTTATAACGCACCGGGGCGTTGCCCTAACCGTGCACCGGAATGTTTCAGTTTCGGCGCAAAATTTTTATGATGCACTGGGGCAGAGTAATGGTAAAGCACCAGTGCGTAATAGTCGCAAAGCACCGATTTTTTGGCGTTAATTTTTTATATATATAACGCTATTCTAGTGCGTGTTGTTTCTGGCACACCGGTGCTCTTGGAGAAGAACGCACCGGTTCGTTTCTGTTTTGGCACGGTGTTTTATGATGCACCGGTGCGGAAGAATATTGATGCCCCAGTGCATTATAGTAATTGGATGCCCCGGTAGTGTGTACTTCACGCACGATGTCTAGTGTGCCAATGTTCGGTGTGCACTGGCACGTTCTATGGTATTGTGCGTACCACTAATAAATAGCTCAAGAGCACTGGAAAACTGAAAAATCCAGGTTTTTTGTCGTTTAATTTAACCCTTTATCGGTGCGCGTTATTTATAGGCACATCGGCACTGTTTGCTGCAAACACACCGGTCGGTTTGTGTTTTGGCGCGTTTTTTATGATGCAATGGTGTGGTTTCTGTCTACCGCATTGCGTGGTTTCCGTGTTGGCGTTGTGTTTTATAATGCACCGGCGCGGACGAGTTGTGAGGCACCAGTGCTCTATTATATTATGACGCACTGGGCTTGTGTGTACGGAGTGCACGGTGTCCAGTGTGCTAATGATTTAGGAAGCATCGGTACTTTATTTTTTTGAGAGCACCAGGGCAAGTTTTAATGATAAGAGCACCGATAGGAAAACATACGCAAAACCCTCCGCCTGCCAACCTCCTCTAGTAACCTCCACTAGAAACAGATGTATGGGGTATTTTTCTTTGTGGTTCCTCAAAAACATCTGCTAGAGGGTCTTTTCCTTGTAGTAGTGGTTTCTCTCGCGTTTGTTAACAAAATTTCATCATTAGCTAGTAATCACACAATTTTCTTGCATGTTCGACTTTAGCTCATATATTCGCATGCTTGAAATTGTACTTGTTCGAGTCGAGATGGAGCGCAAGACCCTGGGTTTTGTCTGATAAAATCCAGGCTGCGGATTCTTGTGGATTATTATGACTTATTGCATGACTCTTCTGATTGGATGGCTGCGACCATACCTGAGTCTATTTGTTGATCCTTACTACTGGATGGTTGCGTCCATACCTCAGATCTCAGTTTTATGAACTCTATTATGGATGGTTGCACCCATACCACATATTAATGTATCAGAGATATCAGTTTTATTTTTAAATTGCAGGTTTCCACCAACGGTGTTTAGTTCAAATGTGTTCTCATAAAGCATTTCACCCCTCCCTCTCCCTCAGACCTCATGCTTTAGGGGGCATCCGTTACACAACATTTTGTCACTGTCCCTACAATTCCCATCTCACACATTGGAGGGTCATTTCTGTGATTAATAAGAAGTGTCATGCCTTGCAAATACCATCATTACATCCCTTTACATGAGAGAAATATTCCTTCTGTTGACAATTCCCTGAGCATAGCTTCAAAAACCCCAGTTTTTTCCTTGGCGCAAGTAATCAGTTCTTCCCTCGTGCCGATGAGGAAGATTAGCACTGGGCCCCATGCGAGTTGGCGCTTTGTCCTAGTTAGCTACCTACGTCGAGATGTTTATGGAATGTTTTTTTAAAATAGAGGCAGAGATTCCACTTTAACAACTTCGAGGATGAGTCATTGGGAGTGGTTGAACTGAATAACCATGGACTCCCTCCATTGGTTTATGGTTTCCACCTCTTGAGGAAACCTCCTAAAGGATAGGCCTCCCTTCCACCTTTATAGGGATCCTAACCTTCTCCTTTTCATCTATAAAAAGAAGTTATCTCTCCTTGCATAAGCTAGCTGAACATGGAGAATTGAGTATATTATAGCTGAATTGTTGAAGAGATAGAAAAATAAGGAACTTCGTTGAGAGAGCTTAAGCCCATGCCCTCATCCCATCTGAATCCCCTGATGAGTATCTGAGACACGCCTCAGCTGAACCCTGCTGAAGGGGACTGCGGCGTCAAATATTTGGTTGTATCACTTCCTTCTATCAATATATACATGTGACTATTGTTCGGTTCCAATTTTGTGTTATGTTATTTGTTTAATACAAAATTCTTATTCGTCTTTGACTGGCTGGTAGTTATGAATGAAGTTATTATGTTGTATTTTGTTCTTGTTTGTTGTTTTACGTGCAGGTATCCGAGCATGACTGCAGAAGGATTGTGACTTGTCGAGGCAGGAGCGAGAGGCCACCACCATTACAGCCACGAGGACAGCGTTGGACTTTAGGTAGATCGATATACCGTATCCTCTTTTCATTCAGTAATTAGGAATCGCACTCTAGAATGTCTCCTTTTTTCTAGACCCACTCTAGGGCTAGAGGGATTGCCTCTGTCCGCAGAGGGGATTTACCTGTTTAATAATAACATGCAATGGGAAATTATTTTAATCTATAACATGAATTTATCTAACACTTTATCTATTCTAATATATACCCGGGCTATTTCTTCCTTTAGGCGATCTAAAGAGATATCCTCCAATTATTAGTAATGAAGATTATTTAATAGTTGAAAGAGATGAAAATTATGTAAATATGATTCTTTTAACAATATAGTTTGATTAAAAGAATTGTGAAAATTATATCGCATTCATATGTGTGATTATATATTAGATAAGAATTCATAGACAAATATTATTACAAAAGTGCATTTAACATTCATTTATGATGAAGTTTCAAATATATAATGTAAATAAAAAGATAACTATCAAACTAGAAAGAAAAACTTAATACAAGTGAATATAAGTACCATATGTACGAAGTCCTACTCATATAAACTTACAATAGATTTCTTCTCCTCTTCAATTTCAAGAGATGTAAAGAGTACAATAGTGCAACGTCAGTTATACAACTTCAAATGTTAAAAGATAACAGAATGTGTTCCATTAATCCATCAAAGAATTTACAAACTTACAAAAGTGCATTCTTTGCAAATGGTTTTGAAAAATTTCTGGACCCTTCTCTAAATGCATGAGAGGGGTTTAAATACTAAACTAAATATGTTTAAAAATAGATTATTACATAAAATAGAGGAGGTTTCAAACAACCATCTTCGTAAGACAAACTTTAAATACAATCTAGGAAAAAGAAGTAACAATATAACTATGAATTCTAATATTTTATTTGGATTTGATCCCAAAGTTGATAAATATCTAGCATGGGTTTGAGCCGAGTTGGCTGTGAAATTCTCGATTTGACCTGTCCCTTGAATAAAACATTTGAGAGTGATGATTGTGATCTTTTGTTGAATTAGTTAAAGACTGCAGGGTTTGGTACTAATGATAAGGTTTGATCAGAAAATTCCAATATTTTTCTTGATCAAACTTATTTACTTTTTTAATCATTTCTTCCTGCATTTATGTCCTTTGTTTCCACTGTGTTTCCAACTGCTTGATTTATGAGAGAGCTTTATATGTGCACTCTTTGATAATTTCTGATTTCAAAAGCTGTTCACATACAGATTTAGTAGTTTCCTTCGTTAACCTTGATGATTTTGCTACTGATTTTTATGCTTTCCTTATCTGTGCTTCCTAATCCTTAAATAAGATTTCCTTGTGGAATTTATCTACCTAGGGTAGATCAGCTTCCTTGCTTGAGTCTGATGCTTGCCATTTAATGTGTTCATTTATTTTCTTCTCAATCTTATCAAACTCAAGTTTCTAGATAGGCATTTGTTGGATCAGCATTTCACTTGAATCATAATAAGACCTAGTGATAGAAGCTTGTTGGAAAAATACTTCTTGTTGCTGCTTTAGTTTAGCATTCACATCCAATGCTTCCTTTATGAATTTATCTAGCTATGGCTAGCTTTTTAGTTTGTTTATTGCTTCTTGCAGTTGCTTTTTCTTTTCAATGAGTTGTACCTGATGTTGTAAATTTAATCTTTCAAAATATTTTTGAAACTGGGACATTTTCAATTCGATTTTCTCACTGGTGTTAGACTTTTCTTGCTCTAACAGTTTCTCTAAATCTTGTATTTTATCTTCTCTCTTCTTTAGTAACATTTGAACTTCAGTGGCCTTATCAATAGTGGTAGTAGCATATGCCCCTGCAAATTTTGATAGCTTGGTTAAATGTTAAGTATGATCAGCTAGAGGATCCTTCCATAAAACGTCAATAGATTCATTTGTAAGACTTGAGACTGTATCATCGATTCTTCTTCTTTTTCTCCTCTTGACTGTAGCCTTATGACTAGGACTGTAGAATAAATCCAGTGAAGGGATTTCCTCGATTTGTAAAACTATCTTCTCTGTAGGGTAACTCGGAATGATCTATCGATCATGAATTCCAGGAACTTGTTGTAGTGGAGTGACATTTTCCACTAATTTCTGAGAATGTTCTGGTATCTGAAAATTGGTAGATTGATCAGTATTAGGATTTGTTTTGAGGCATTTTTATTTCCTTAGAAAACTTATTCCATTCACTCTTTAAATCCTTTAGCTGAGATTTTTCTGACTGATCAGGTGTATCTTGGCTATGTTGAACTTCTTGGGAAGATGATTATGTTCCATTACTTCTTCCTTTCTCTTGCATCTCAATCTCTTTGATTACTTGATTAATTACCTTTTCTGGGCTCTCATTTCTATTTTTGGATTCATTGTCAGAATGATCCAAATTCTGAGATTGATGTTATGATTGCCTTGACTAATCTTCAGACATGTCTTTAGCTTCATTATCAAGCTAATACTTGGATTTGGTCTGTTGACATCTTCAATAGTCAATAAATATAGAGAAATACTTTCCAGTCTCTTGTTTCTGTATGCTTGGAAGGCTTCCAAGTCATCTTGATTTAGTTGACTGGATGCAAACTTTAGTACATTTGAAAACTTTTCAATACCTTGAAAGAGATCATCAAATCTATCTATCTCTTTCACAACAGGTTTTAATTTGAGCTCTATTTAATTTTTAATCACATCATTGGGGTCATATGGCCACTTTGGCATTACAGCCAAATTCAAAAAACTAACATTTGAAACTTTCTTGTAGGCATGACCAATCTCAAAAAGTGCAAAAGTACCGCACTGTAAAGGAAAATTAGGCCAAATGGCCTTCTTAGCATCTCTAAGTTGTATTGAAATACCATTTACAACAAGCTGACATGCAATCTCTCTAGAAAGTAGCTTTTCATGAACATAATATGGAGGGATGTGGGGAGAAGCATAACTTCCAAAAACTTTGACATAGGTGAAACTTTCTTCAACAAACCATTTAGCAATGGTAAAAACGTTTGTACTAGAATCTTTGGAAATCCTAGGGGATTTCTCATTAAATATAATCTGGTGCATAGGTAGTATGACTCTATGGAAAATTTTGTAAAAATGTAGATGAAAATCTTATTCCCAAAGGGCTTTGTGGTAAATGTGGATTGGAGTAGGGTCTTGGGTCTTCCATTTCCATCCCATGGTTGGAAAACTTGAAGAAAAAAAAATAGCATCCATGGCATAGGCACTCATGTAAAAGGGGGGTATTACCCTAGAGGAAACACTTCTTTTACTTCTATAATCCATGATGATTCTGGCCAAATTATCAGAGAGGATATTTTCCCAATTCAGAATTAAAGAATTGACAATTGTGTCAATTAATGGGACACACTCTACAGAAAACCTAGTAGTATCAGGCTTTGCAAATAATCTACACAACATACCAGCATTATAGCAATAAGGGGAAGGGATTTATGCTATTGGGTACGTACCGAGTTTGTCTCGTTTGAGCTTTCCTTTATCATCCTTCCATTATTTTCTAACTTTCATTAGGTCTGGATTTTTCTTTGTAAAACTTTGGACAAAATCTTTGTCATAGTTCTGCTATGGCATGGGTAAATGATACATTTCCCTCACATATTCTGCCCTGAATGAACCAATATTCTCATCCTTTGAATTCTTAAATGTTCTATTTTCTATGTTCAGGTGGTTAATTACCTATTTAACCATATCTGTATAGGGGAGAATCTTTGGCCTTACTACTACTTTATGGATGAATGAGCATGCAATGTCAAAATAGGTCGGGTCTGAAGACAGTGACGTGCCTGATGTATCAAGTTTGATTATCACCCTTGGATATTCATTCTCGAAGAATTGATACATTTCCTCCCATGAGGAACTAGCGCAATCCTTGTTGCAGCTGGTATTTGAGAATAAGGGAGACATATCTGAGTCTTCAGTAGATGATGCTGGTGAAATTTCCTTTCCTTTCTTGCTCATCTCTGTTATCCTTACTTTGTTAAGTGGTTTCCTAAATTTAAGTGAACAGAGAAAAATTTAGAAATAGAGAGAATAGAGAAATGGTTAGATTTTAAAAATAAAAAATCTGGCATTAAATCATTTCAAACATGCTCAAAGTAGATATGAATCTTTCAAACCTTACTCCTATTAAATTTCATTAATCACCGATAATCCTTTTAATCAAATATCTTACACACCTTCACGTGAAATGTCTATTGATCAATTTAAGACTTAGATCTTATATTCAGTTGATTAGACATGAATCATTTCACACACTTGAGCAATAACTACCAATATCGCATATTGAAATTCAAGACTATTTCTATTAGTTATGTTACCGATAAATTTCGCGAAATGTGATTTGCGCAAATCGCACATCGCAATTTCCATACGGTAATGAAACTTGCATTTAGTTTGATGCGAATGTGAAGCGTGTTTTTAAGGAATCATGGCAATGTGTTTTACCGGACACTTGAAGTTTTATGTTTGTTGCTTTATTGATTAGTCGGGTCCGTTTCATCGCAACTTTTACCGAATTGTTATAGGTTGATCCTTTTTGGAAGGAGTGATGCATTTTCTTTTAAAGTGATGTTTAGGGCTTTTGTAGTGAGTGTTTTATATGACTTCAGAAAAGGTTTGGCGCATATTGCAGCTCACAAGACTTAACATGTTTTAAGTTATTCAACTTGTAAGCTATGTGATTTGCGTTGCGCGCTAAGGAATGAAAGAGAAAAGGGAAAGAAATTTATTTCCTAGAGTTTTTAGACTTAGGCTAAGATAAAATCAAACAAATAAATTTCCTATTTATTTTGAAGCGTCCCCATTTAGTAAAAAAAATTGGGGGGTGTTGTATAGTACAACAATTGGAGATTCACTTGGGAGAACCAGTTATCTCTTATTAGTTTTTTGAAATTTCTAAAAACGTTTTCGAAATAAAAATAGTTGCAGGAATGAATTTCAATAAATAATATCTTACTAAGAAGCAAAATATTTCTTAATTATAATTCATAATAATTCCTATTTAAAAATAAAAGTATGAGTATCTATATCAGTCTTTACTCAGTTAAAAAAGATAAAGCAGGTGGCTCTTTCAGATTAGCTTTATAAATATATACTCTTTTATCATAGGTAGAGCCTCTGATCCAATAGGCAATTTAAGCTCTTGGCAGGGTTACCTTTTACCCAACAATGATTCATTGTCCCATCCAGTATTTCTTATAATCTTAAAAAATAAATTCCAACTTTATACACTTGCTCTCTTTTTTAACTTGCTTTTATTTTTCTTTTAGATATTTTTCTATTGTATTTTTATTTACTTAAAAGCCATTGTCTTGGCTTGGTAACCAAATATTGACAATTCCATTCACTGGTTGTAATTAATTTGATCAAGTTGGCTCTTGATGAGACCCCTTGTCCTCTTAATATAATCTCAAGTCATTACCCTGTTTTGGTAGGCAATATTGGTAATGTCAGTTCAACTGTTTCCCTATGGACATGATAAACAAGCTCGTGATGAGACTTATTATCTTTTAAGATTTTCTAGTACAATTTTTGAAATTTATTTCTAAAAATTTATAATTTTTCCCGCATAGGGTGAATCATTGGTCCTTTTGAAGATTCTAGATGATAATTTTTTTATTTTTAAGGTTTCTTCTCTGTAAAGGAGTCTTTACTATGTTAAATATTCATTTCTTGACTGATAAAAAAATAATCATGATTTATAAAGATGAGAGTTCATCAGAGAATAAATAACTTCAGTGAAATTGCATCTTTCAGTGAAAATATAATCTATTTGAATTTAAAATCTTTCGATTGTTTCCTTAACATTTCTTATTTATGTAAGCAATAAATCAAAAATATTATCTGATATTTTTACTTGAAAAGCCAAAAATCAATACTACTCAACTTTAATTTTCCTAAGGAAAAGAAAAAGACAATAATATAAAGGGAATAGAAGGGGTTGCCTCCTATGAAAATTATTTCTTTAAAATCTTCCCATTAACAGGAAAAGAATCTCTTTTTTCTGATAGAGTTTGCAATAAAAATGTTGATGGGCCTATTTCTTCAATGATTTGAAATGGACCTAACCATAGTCTTTGAAATTTGGTGTGTTTACCTTTTTCCTCATGTGCTTTGTCCCATTTCAATACCAGATCACCAATTTGAAACTTTTTTGGAGTAACAGAAGTTGAATCAAATGAAGCTTTTACTATCTATTGATGATGTGCATGAGTATCTTTAGCTTTTTCTCTTTCTTATTCAAGCTTAAGAATTTGAAATTGTGTTACTTGCAAGGATGAAGAAGGAGATTCATCAATAAATTGAACTAAGGCAAGAGAAGGAATACCTATATTGGTAGGAAGAACAACTTATTTTCCATAAACAAGATTGAATGGAGAAGTGCCAATGGAAGCTTTCTGAGTTATTCGGCCTACCTAAAGAGAAAAGATTAATGACTTATGCCAATTTCGTTGGTTTTGATCAAAAATTCATTTGATGATTATAATAAGGTTTTTATTTGTGGATTCTGCTAAACCAATTCCTTGCGGATAATAATTTGTATAATACTTAAGTTTAAAGCCTCTTTTGATTGCAAATTCTATCATAGCAGCTCCTGAGAAATAAGATGCATTGTCGAACATTAAAGAGATAGGTAAACCACACCTAGTTATGATATACTAATCAATGAAATCAATAATATTCTCAGAGTTGGATACCTTGAATGGAATTGCTTCCACCCATTTAGTAAAATAATTTGTATTTGTGAGAATATATTTATGTTGTTTTGAAGAGTTAGGAACGATCTCACCGATTATATCTAATCCCCATTGTTCAATGGTTGTTTGATATTAATTGGCTGTAATGTGAAGGCTGGTTTCCTTTGTCTTCCTGATGCACTTTGACAAAATTTGCATTGTCTTGCATATTCATGAGCATATTTGAAAAGTGTAGACTAATGGTAACTTGCATGTAGGATTTTTTGTGTTGTTGTATTTCCTCCAAAATATCCTCCAACTGGTCCATCATGGAGTTCCTGCAAGACTTTCTCTGCTTCAATTTTCTATAAGAATCTTAATAGCACAAAATCAAAGTTTCTTCTAAACAATACATCATTCATTATTTCATATTGCTTGGCCTTTAATCTCAAAGCATGTTTTTTTTTATAACTAAGTTGGGTTGGGGCATATCCATTTTTCAAATAAAATTTTAGATCAACGTATTGAGATTGCACATCGTTGAGGCTTACCTCTGATATTTGTACATTATTACCTAAATCTGCCTTTGATGAAAAATGTGATGCTCCTATTAGCATTCTATAAAAACCTTGACCCCTAACAATTTGATAAGGTCTGATTTCTACATCATATTCTTGTAAATTAGTGACCCAGTTAGCCCTTTTCTCTCCTAATTCTCTTTGCATCAATAGTTGATTCACTGCAGAGAATGGAACTATTATTTCGGTGTGAGTTTTTAGGAGAAATGGTCTAAAATGCTTTATATATTTAAAGACAAAAAATACTTCTTTCTCAACAGATGAATAATTTAGTTCTGCGCCTTGCAAATTAGAACTGAAAAATTGTGTTGGTTCCTCAATTTGTTGGCCATTAAGCCATGTTAGAACAGCAGTGTAGGATGTATCTGATGAGAAGGTGTATAAAGTAAAAGGATAAAGAAAATTGGGGGTAGTCAGGAATGGAGCATTCATAATGGATTGTTTGATTAAATCAAATGCTTCTCTTTTGTTATGTCCCCATTTAAAGACTGAATTTTTCTTAATCATGGTTTTCAATGGTAAAATTATTTGCGAAAAGTCAGGGACAAATATTTTTACAAAATTTATCTATCCAAGAAACATCTGCATAGTTTTCTTGTTATGAGGAAAAGGAATTATTTTAATCTCTTCAATTATTTCAGGATCAATATAGATATCTTTCTTTGACACAATGAATCCTAAAAATTTTCCTTCATCTAAAGAAAAATATGACTTCTTTGGGTCTAATGAAATTCCATACTTTTTACATCACTCAAATACTTGCTTTAGGTCATTCACATGATTGGTTTCTTATCTATAAAATACTGTAATGTCATCTAGATAAAAAACCACTGATTTATTTATGAGTCCTCTAAAAGTCATGTTCATAGCTCTCTGAAAAGTGGCACCTACATTAATTAATCTAAATGGAATCTTTTGATAGGCATAGGTTCCCCACTTAGTCCTGAATGTAGTCTTCAATCTGTCACCTGGATTGACGAGGATTTGGTTATATCCTGAAAATCCATCTAGGAAAGACATAAGTTTTGAACCAGCTACTGTTTGCAGTACTTGTTCCATGGTTGGTAATGGAAATTTGTCCTTTTGACATGCTTTGTTTAAATTCCTAAAATCAATACAAATCCTAATATCACCATTTTTCTTCCTGACGGGAACCAAATTTGAAACCCATTTAGAATGTCTAACTGGAAAGATGATCTTTGCTTTGAGGAGTTTATTCAGTTATGTTTTGATTTTATTTTCAAGATTCAGGTGAATTTTCCTCAACATTTATTGTATAGTTTCTCATCTGAAATCATAGAAATAGTGTGTTGAATCACATAAGTGTCATATGTTTTAAGATCAGTGTAATCCCAAGAAAAAACACTTTTGTGCATTCTTAATAACTTGACAAATGATAATATTTCATCATAAGATAGACCAAGACCTAAATTGACATTTTGAGGTTTATCATCAGTTCCAAGATTTACTAACTCAAATCTTAAGGTAGAAATTTGAGTTTTAGAGTTAGTAACTCTTTGAAACCTATCTTTTAGATCATAAAGGTCTTCTAATTTGACAAATAACTTAGGAATTGGATTTTCATCTTGCTCTTCCTTTATCTGAATGTCATGTTCATTTTCATCTAAAATGTGACTATCATAATATCCTTCAGATGTAAGGAAATCTATGATATCTGAATCCTTATCAAATATTATCCAATTGGTAATATTGTCAGGAACAGAAGGTCTAAAGATTAATTCAATGGAAAATCTATCGGGACTAAATTCTTGAGATGGAATTAATTTTTATGCTACATAGCCAATAAATCTGCACTAGCATTCTGAATTCTAGGCACGGAAGAAATATTGAAGGCTAAGAATTGAATTGTCAATCCTTGTACTAATGATTGATAATGCTTTAAATGTCCAGACTCAGATTAGGGGAATTTAGAGGTCTAAAATGGGCCTCCTAAGGAAATTATAAAATAATAGTGGAAATAATAAAAGAATATTTGATTACATCATCAAATTTTAGAGGGAAAAAAGGAAAAAACTACTTTTTAAACTCATATTTTCAACTTATCTCCCAAATATTTTACTCAAATTTCGAGTAGGAGTACTCGTTGGATGAAAAATTTAATTCTTCATCCAAGGATTACCCATGTTGCATACTTTCGATGGGTCTTGCTACACAAAAAATGAGAAATACATGAAAAATGTGATTGTAATCACGATTTTCTATGTATTTCTCATTTTTCATGTAGCAGGGTCCATCGAAAGTATGCAACATGGGTACTCCTTAGATGAGGAATTAAATTTTGTATCCAACGAGTACTCCGGCTCAAAATTTGAGTAAAAACTTTGGGAGATAATTTGAAAATACGAGTTGAAAAAGTAGTTTTATTATTTTATTATTTTTTAATCTTTTTACCCTTTTACTTAAAAGATGGTGAATCATCCCCCATGGTTGACATCATCATCTTGAATCCTATTGGTTCTTATAAGGTTTATTTTTGTTGTACATTTTTCTTAGGAGGCCCATTTTAGACCTCAAAATTCCCCTAATATGATGACAATAAATGGTATTTCTTACCTATTTAACAATGATTTCTGAATCTCCTAGGACTTTCAGATATTTAATGTCGAGATCAATTTCTTTGTACAAACCTTGGATTAATGCTTTGTATTTGGCTATATTATTTGTGAAATAGAATTCAAGTCTGTAGGCTAACATGGTTTTTTCTCCTTTTGGGATTATTAAAATACAGCCAGCTCCTGCACCATCTTCAAAATTAGAACCTTCAAAATAAAGAATCCAAAACAAAGAATTAACTACTGGTTTATCTACAAATTCTTTACATTTCGAAGTGGTTTTCTGGGAAAACTTCTCGATTTGAGAGATAAATGCATTATTGAAAAAGGGTGATGTTCGAGCATTAAAATTTCCAAGAAATGATTCTGCCGAGCAGATTCCAATAATATTATTATTGAATGCTACTGGTTTTTTTATTCCTTCAAGATCAGTGATTGTATGCTTCATGAACTTTTCACGGTCTACCCGGATTTTATTTGGCTTTCCGTTGTGTGGTAGCCACATGTGTGATCAGTCTGTTGCAAAATATCCATGAATTTTTTCAGACCAGTCTCTGCTTAACACTAAACCGTAAAACTCAGGAATATCAACCACCAATATATCGATTATCTGAGAAACTTTAGGGTTTGATGACAATCTGATAGAAACATAATTTATTTCTCCTACAACCTTTACTTTAGTTCTATCAAGTTTTACTATATGAACAGGAGAACTCTGAGGAGTTATGTTCAACTTAGCACATACTGATTTTGGCATGATATTAGAGGAAGCCCTTGAGTCTACTAAATAATTATGGACATTTTTATTATAGATCTCATAGGTTAAAAGAAATGGAGTATGAGAGATGGATCGGTCCCCTATCATAATCAAATACGTAGCATCTATTTTAGTCGAAGGAGAAGGAGGTTTACCCATTTTATTAGCAGCTTGAACAACTACTGGAGCAGGTAAGGCTGAAGCAGGAACTGCATTTAAATATCTTAAGTAAGATTTTTTGTTGTTGCTTTAACTTAGTAAGTTTGTGCATTGAAATGTTGGCCCTGGTATTTTTCATATCTCAAAATACATTATACTCAATAGTGTCAGAGACTACCATTGTCCTTGATGTAGGTGGAACATCTGAAGTAGCGGGGTTAGTTTATGTAGCCTTAAAAGTATACTTTTTACTTACTGTTTTATCTTTAGTAGGTGTTGAACTATTCTGTTTTTTATTTGGCTGCGTTGCTTCAGTAGTATTTTTTCTCCTTGTACTCATAGGTAAAGCTTCTTGTTGTTCTTCATTTGCTAGGATAAAATCCCACATTCCATTTATTTCAACTTCTTCTTCTTCTTCATTTTATTCTTCCTCTGTTTGTTCTTCATCTATATCTTGATCAGACTCATCATTAGATATGATATTCGGTGGTTGAGTATTAGAAGACTAATTTTTCTTGAAGGGTCTGAAAGTATTTTTTGAGCTAGAAATTTCAACGACTTGTTTCTTGATATCTTCCTTCTCATTTGTCATAGCCTTTAAAACTTTTTCAATACCTTCTACATCAAAAGGGTCTTTATAAAGCTTATTTTTTGAATCATATTTGAAGGATACTTTCTTTCACTTCCTATCTTCTTGGGAATTCTTATTTTCAAGAGTGATTATGCGTTTCTCTACAGATAAAGATTCCTTCATGTTTTTTGCGAGTGTAGGAATTTTTTCTCTATCAACAAAAATGGCTATATTGGATGGAAGAGATGAAATATACCACTCAATTTGAACTTCTACACCAAGAACTTTTGTAGCAGGAATTTTATTGAGCAATTTATTAAACCTTGAATTAAAATCTTTTATTTTCTCCCCCGTTTTAGCCTTTAGGTTGAAAAATCATTGATGAGAGATGTAGTGGTTATGTCATCCCCAAACTTAGCTAAAAAATGTTCTTCGAACATATTCCAGCTAGTTATAGAGTGGGCAGGTAATGAAAAATACTAGGATCTTGCAGATCCTATGAGAGTATATGTAAAAATATTACAACACAATCCTATTCAACAACCTCTTTTAAATTAATGGCTAACATTTAATTATGAATGTGTTCTTCAACTGGAAGACCATCATCGGGATTAAATTTAGGTAACCATCATTCAGGATATTTTGGAAAAGGATGAAGAGGAGCAGGCATTTGTACAACCCCTGGATTTTTCCATGGTTGTACATTTGGTGGAGGTACCTAGCCTGCCATTGGTCCTTGGGTGGATGTGATGGATTGATTTTGAGTTGAAGAAGAGGTAGACTGAATGTTAGAACTAGTTGACGGGATATTAGTCTGAGTACTGGAACTAGTTAAAGTAACAATGATTGTTGGAATGGAAGTTGTGGAAGTGAGTGGAGGTAATGGAGGTGAATGGAGTGGATTATTGGATAAGATATTGTTGGTGATTGACTCTGATTCAGTCTTCTTTATTCTCCTTCGAGAAGTATCGATGGGAAATTCAAAAGGAGGAATTATTGTGTTTTCAGTTTCCAATCGAGTTAATATTCTTCTAGCTTATAAAAGGGATGAAATACTAATCTCAGATGATTGAGAATATTCAATATTTTCAGCAGAAATGGATACTCTCTCTAAATTTTCAATCAAATACCAAACTTCAGAAGAATTTTGATGAAAATCAGGAGACTTAGGAGAAGGATGTTCAACTTCAGATTTAAAATATTTAGATCGAGCTAATTTTATGGAAGTTGAAGGGAATCTAGAGGGAGAGAGACTCTTAGATTGACTTTTAGATTGGTCAGGTATTCTTTCCATTCACAATTGGCCCTCCTTCTAGCGCCAAAATGTTGAGGCCGCAAAATTCTATTGCCACAACATGGGGGAAAACCACCTAGTCCGGACCTTAGAGCAATTCCTTTTCCGTTTGGTGTGGTGGCCTCGACTGGGGATGAAAGGACCAGTTTACCAATAAGAATGATTTTGGGTGTGTTTTTTTTATTTAACATGCAACGGGAAATGATTCTATTCTATCACATGCATTTATCTAACACTTTATCTATTCTACTATATACCCGAGGTGTTTCTTCCTTTCTGTGATCTAAAGAGATATCCTCCAATTATTAGTAATGAAGGTTATTTAATAGTTGAAAGAGATGAAAATTGTGTAAAGGTGATTCTTTTAACAAAATAGTTTGATTAAAATAATTTTGAAAAATATATCGCATTCATGTGTGTGATTATATATCAGATAAGAAATCATAGACAAATATTAGTACAAAAGTGCATTTAAAATCTATTTTTGATGACGTTTCAAATATATAATGCAAATAAAAAGATAACTTTCAATCTAGAAAGAAAACTTAATACAAGTGAATAGAAGTACCATATGTACGAAGTCCAACTCATATAAACTGACAGTAGATTTCTTCTCCTCTTCACTTTCAAGCAATTTAAAGATTACAATAGTGCAACATTAGTTAAACAACTTCAAATGTCATAAGATAATATAATGTGTCCCATTAATCCATCAAAGCATTTACAAACTTACAAAAGTGCATTCTTTGCAAATGTTTTGGAAAATTTT
The DNA here is from genome assembly GCA_034641835.2 of Pinus albicaulis. Lineage (NCBI taxonomy): Eukaryota > Viridiplantae > Streptophyta > Pinopsida > Pinales > Pinaceae > Pinus > Pinus albicaulis. Next base: position 790,224,259 of record CM076582.1, on the reverse strand, counting down.
CTGGACCCTTCTCTAAATGCATGAGAGGGGTTTAAATGCTAAACTAAATATGTTTAAAAATAGATTATTACATAAAAATAGAGGAGTTTTCAAACAACCATCCTCGTAAGACAAAATTTAACTACAATCTAAGAAAATAAAGTAACAATATAACTATGAATTCTGATATTTCATTTGGATTTGATCCCGAATTTGACAAATATCTAGCATGGGTTTGCGCCGAGTTGGCTATGAAATTCTCGATTTGACCTGTCCCTTGAATACTGCATTTGAGACTGCTGACTGTGATAATTTTGTTGAATCAGTTAAAGACTATAGGGTTTGGTATTGATGATAAGGTTTGATCATAAAATTCCAATAATTTTCTTGATCAAACTTATTTAATTTTTTAATCATTTCTTCCTACATTTTCATCCTTTGTTTCCACTGTGTTTCCAACTGCTTGATTTATGAGAGCACTTCAGATGTGCACTCTTTGATAAGTTTTGATTTCAAAATACGTTCACATACAAATTCAGTAATTTCCTTCGTTAACCTTGATGCTTTTGTTGATGCTTTGTCTTCTTGCCTTATCTGTGCTTCCCAATCCTTAAATAAGATTTCCTTGTGGAATTTATCTACCTGGGGTAGATCAGTTTCCTTTCCTGAGTCTAATGCTTGCCATTGAATGTGTTCATTGATTTTCTTCTCAATATTCTCACACTCAAGTTTCTAGATATCTACCTGCTAGATCAATATTTCACTTGAATCATAATAAGAGCTAGTGATAGAAGCTTGTTGGAAAAATACTTCTTGTTGTTGCTTTAGTTTAGCATTCACATCCAATGCTTCCTTTATGAATTTCTCTAGATGTGGTTGGATTTGTAGTTTGTTTATTGCTGCTTCCAGTTGCATTTTCTTTTCAGTGAGTTGTACCTGATGCTGGAAATTTAATCTTTCAAAATATTTTTGAAATTGGGACATTTTAAATTCCATTTTCTCACTGGAGTTAGACTTTTCTTGCTCTAACAGTTTCTCAAAATCTTGTATTTTATCTTCTCTTTGCTTCAGTAACATTTGAACTTCAGTGACCTTGTCAATAGTGGCAATAGCATATGCCCCTGCAAAATATGATAGCTTGGTTAAATGTTCAGTAGGATCAGCTAGAGGATCCTTCCATAAAATGTCAACAAATTCATTTGTAAGACTTGAGACTGTATCATCAATTCTTTGTACTTTTATCCTCTTGACTACAACCTTATGACTAGTACTATAGGAGACATCCAGTGAATGGATTTCATCAATTTTTAAAACTATTTTCTTTGTAGGGTAAGCTAGAATGATCTCTTGATCATGAGTTTCAAGAACTTGTTGTAGTGGAGTAACAGTTTCCACTAATTTCTGAGAATGTTCTGGCATCTGAAAACTGGTAGATTGATCAATATTATGATTTTTTTGATGTGCTTTTATTGCCTTGGAAAACTTATTCCATTCACTCTTCAAATCCTTTGGCTGAGATTTTTCTGACTAATCAGCTGTATCTCGGCTGTGTTGAAATTCTTAGGAAGATGATTCTGTTCCATTACTTCTTCCTTTCTCTTTCATCTCAATCTCTTTGATTACTTGATTAATTACCTTTTCTGGGCTCCCATTTATATTTTCGGATTCATTGTCAGAATGATTCGAATTCCGAGATTGATGTTCTGATTACCCTGACTCATCTTTAAACATGTCTTTAGCTTCATTATCCAAGCGAATACTTGGAGTTGGTTTGTTGACATATTCAATAGTCAATAAATCCAGAGGAATCCTTTCCAATCTCTTGTTTCGGTATGCTTGGAAGGCTTCCAAGTTATCTTGATTGAGTTGACTGGATGCAAACTTTAGTACATTTGAAAACTTTTCAATACCTTGAAAGAGATCATCAAATCTATCTATCTCTTTCACAAAAGGTTTTACTTTGAGCTCTGTGATGTAATTTTTAATCACATCATTGGGGTCATATGGCCACTTTGGAATTACAACCAAATTCAACAAATTAACATGTGAAACTTCCTTGTAGGCATGACCAATATCAAAAAGTGCAAAAGTACTACACTGTAAAAAAAAATTAGGCCAACTGACCTTCTTAGCATCTTTAAGCTGTTTTGAAATACCATTTACAAAAAGCTAGTTGGCAATATCTCTAGCAAGAAGCTTGTCAGGAAAATAATATGGCAGGACGTGGGGAGAAGAATAAACTCCAAAAACTCTAAGATAGGTGAAATTTTTTTCGGAAAACCATCTGACAACGGGAAAAATGTTTGTACTAGCTTCTTTGGAAATCCTAGGGGCTTTCCCATTAAATATAATCTGGTGCATAGATAGTATGACTCTATGGAAAATTTTGTAAAAATGTAGATGAAAATATGATTCCCAAAGGGCTCTGTGGTAAATTTGGATTGGAGTAGGCTCTTGGGTTGTCCATTTCCATCCCATGATTGGAAAAATTGAACAAAAGAGAATATCATCCATGACATAGGCACTCATGTAAAAAGGGGGTATTACCCTAGAGGAAACACTTCTTTTACTTATATAATCCATGATAATTTTTGAAAAATGATGAAAGACGATATTTTCCCAATTCAGAATTAAAGAATTGATGATTGAGTCAATTAATGGGACCCAATCTACAGAAAACCTAGTAGTATTAGGCTTTGAAAATAATCTACACAACATACCGACAGCATAGCAATAAGGGGAAGGTATTTGTGTTATTGGGTACGTACCGAGTTTGTCTCGTTTGAGCTTGCCTTGGTCATCCTTCCATTCTTTTATAACTTTCATCAGGTCTGGATTTTTCTTTGTAAAACTTTGGACAAAATCTTTGTCATAGTTCTGCTGTGGGATGGGTAAATGATACATTTCCCTCACACCTTCTGCCCTGAATGAACCGATATTCTTGTCCTTTAAATTCTTAAATGTTATATTTTCTATGTTCAAGTGGTCAATTACCCATTTAACCATATCTGTATAGGGGAGAATATTTGGCCTTGCTGCTACTTTATGGATTAATGAGCATGCAACGTCGAAATAGGTCGGGTCTGAAGACACTGACACGTCCACTGTAGCAACTTTGATTATTACCCTTGGCAATTCATTCTCGAAGAATTGATACATTGCCTCCCATGAGGAACTGCCACAATCCTTGTTGTAGGTGGAATCTGAGAATAAGGGAGACATATCTAAGTCTTCAATAGATGATGCTTGTAAAATTTCCTTGTCGTTCTTGCTTATCTATGTTATCCTTGCTCCGTTAAGTGGTTTCCTAAATTCAAGAAAAAAGAGAAAACTTTAGAAATAGATAAAATAGAGAGACAGATAGATTTTAAAAATAAAAAATCCATCTTTCAATCATTTCAAACATGCTCAAAGTATATATGAATATTTCGAACCTTACTCCTATTAAATGTCGGTAATAACCTACAATACTTTTAATCAAATCCCTTATACACCTTCATGTGAAATGTATATCGATCAATTTAAGATGTTAGATCTTATATTTAGTTGATTAGACATGAATAATTTCACACATTTGAGAAATAACTACCAATATCGCATATTGCAACTCAAAACTATTTCTATTAGTTATGTTACAGATAAATTTTGCAAAATGCGATTTGCGCAAATCGTACATCGCAATTTCCATACGGTAATGAAACTTGCATTTAGTTATTTGCTGCAAAATGCAAAGCGTGTTTTTAATTAATCATGCCTATGTGTTTTACCAGACACTTGAAGTTTTATGTTTGTTGCTTTATTGATTAGTCGGGTCCATTTCCTCGCAACTTTTACCAAATAGTTATAAGTTGATCGTTTTTACAAGGCGCGATGCATTTTCTTTTAAAGTAGTGTTTAGGGCTTTTGTAGTGAGTGTTTTATATGACATCGGAAAAGGTTTGGTGCATATTAGAGCTCACAAGACTTAATATGTTTTAAGTTGTTCAGATTGTAAGCTATGTGATTTGCAATGTGCGCTAAGGAATGAAAGCGAAAAGGGAAAGAACTTTATTTCCTAAAGTTTTTAGACTTAGGCTAAGATAAAATCAAACAAATAAATTTCCTATTTATTTTAAAGGGTCCCCATTTAGTAACAATAAATGGGGGGTGTTGTATAGTACAACACATTCATAAATCTAATCTATGAAATGATAAATAATTTAATCTAAAAATCAGTTGCAAGGCAATGCAAATTTAACTATGAATTGACAAAACAGAGCTAATGAAGTTAAACCAAAAAAACTAATGAAACCTCCTTTCTATGCAGGGTCCCTCTGTGATAGAATGATTTGAAATCCTAGCAGATTATGCATACATCAAGAAGGAACTGGAAAAAACTAATATGGTCTTCGTATTATGAAATAACATAGTCTCAAAGCATACACAACGTTCATAAAATTAAGAGTGTTTATGGTTTTCAAAAGACCAGTATTTAAAAAAATTTAAATGTAACTGTCTGGAGCTATTTCTGCCTACAGATGGAAATTACAACTAAAACATAGAAGCAAAATCTAAGTGGTTAACCCTCGATTTTCTATGTCAAAACAAATCGAGAGTCTTTCATTCTTGGATCATGTCCTTTGACTGAAGTTTGACTACGAGCATAGGCACCTTTTTCTGTCGAATTCAAATAGGTGGATAGGATGAGATCCATGTGAGGATAATTCCAAAGATTCCCATGTGACTCATTCCTTCATTCGCTCCTCGGAACCTGTCAAACCATTAAAGTAGCTGCAGAATCAACAAATTGCCATAGAATAGCATGCATTTTGTAGTTGAGTTACAAAAATTTATTCAAATAGCAAGAACATCAAAATATAAAATAGAGACCATTCAAATGAATTATCTGAGATGACATATTTCATTTATCATTGATTGGAGTTATGGATTTATGAAAAGGTAGGGAAAAGTGATGAGAAAGGATGTTAGAGAAAGAACAATTTTGAGGTTCAGCATACCCCCACTAATAAAACATTGCACGTCCTCATGAAATTATAAAAAATGTGAACTTCCTTATCCTATTGCATTTGTTCAAACACCTCTACTAATACCTCCAATTTCTCCTCTTGCTTTTCATTGAGGTGACTGTCATCCCGGGATTTCTCATAAGGAGTTTGTACTTGAGATTGATGATTGTCCTTTTCAGATATTTGTTCTTTATTTTTAGCTTTCTGTTCTTTTTGTAAAATAGTACCAAATGTATGATGGTGTTATCAATGATGAATTTCTCCAATTGGTTCTGCTACTTTAAAGCTTCATTTTCCTATTTAATGTGCCTATTTAGTAACTCTAGCTCATAGATTTCCTGCTTGAGGGTGTTAACTAGAGGTTCTTGTGGACTGATAGGTTGTTATTACATACCTGGATTCATTGTTGCATTTATTCTCTCTAATGACTCAATATAGTCATATATCTCTTGTTGTGCTAGGTCAATGCCTGGAGATCTTCTGCTGGGACTGCCTTCAAAATTATGTACAGGAGAATTTATAAGACTATGTGGAGGAGAGACATTGATGTGTGATGGAAATTGAGGTTCCTCCTCTAAATTCACAAAATATGATTCTTGTGATGGTGTCTTCTTCATGTATATTTAGAGTTTATAGCTTCTCCTTGGTTGCGGAGGGTTTGAGTTTTCTTCACTTGTAACCTTGCTCTTCTTCTCTATTTTACTTATATTCTTAACCCCACCCCGTTTCTTATTTTTCATCAACTACGCAAGTGTAAGTTACTCTTCATATTACTGTAGTGGAGGTGAAGGTCTGTCCTCAATTCTTGTACCAATCTTCCTTCTTCTACTTATTCTAGTCTTGTCTTCCTTAGGCTGCTCTGGTTCATCTTGGAAATGGTTTCTAATTAGAAAATTCTCCCAAGAGTCTCATATAATTTTCAAATGGAATTCACGAAGTGTTTTTACCAACCCATGATGGTGCATAGGTTTTCCTATAAACTGAATTATTTTATGTACTTTTGTGGACATTATTTTTAAACTATTCAGTAGAAAGAAAGGGAGGTTTATTTCCCCATCCTCCAAAAATTTCATCAACAACCAAATATGATAAACAAACATGCAGCCAAATCTAACTTCACAAATGATAAATTTCTGTAAAATTAAAAGCATATTTCTCCATTTGTTCTTGCGTGCTGAGCTAAGAATACCCTTTTTGTAAACAAAAGTATCCATACCTGGATTCTTGAGGAAAAATCTCCATGTTTCACTGTGAATTTTTTTTTTTTAAACCATCTATCGCCAACTCTTGGGAGCTCTGTAGCTTCAGCTATGAGGGCCTCGGTCACTGAAAATTTTATGTCTCCTATTTAGGCCTCTGTTCCGTCGAAAGACCTCACAAAATATTTAGTGATTTCCTTGTGGAATCCATCAATTTTTTATATAAAACTAAGCCACTTAACCTTTTGTAGCATCTCTTTGATCCGAGGATAACCTTCCACGTATTTAGCTCCCACTAGTTAAGTCCTGAATATCAAAGCCATGTCTTCTGTCGTAAAGAGTCTAGGCTTCAGAATTATTCTTCTCTTTGTGAAATTAATTGGGTTATGGTTCTAGTTAAGGACATTGTGGGTTTGTAGGGAAATATGAGTGAAATGAATACTTGATGGGGTTTTAAGAAACGTGGATGAATAGGTTACGAAAGTAGGATATAACCGTTTAATCATAAATGGGAGAATCCGTTATGGATCGTTATGAGATATGATGTGGATGATGTGGCCAATTTATGACATGATGTGAGTCCAAATCAAATCAAATGATGAAATATTGAGGCAACATGTGAGCATCTACATTATATATGTTAAATTTTTTGATCTTGTTATTTAAACAAATTTTATGTAACATACCTTTAGAACTAACCTTTTGTTGCTATTTCCTTGATGTTGATTCTTCAGGTATCCTTCAACATGATGATCTTCAAATGGAGTTCTCAATTTCTTGTGCTCAATATTCTTGCTTCAGTAGGTTGTAAAAAATCTAACAAAGTGGCAAAATGTGGTATTAGCTACAGAATGGAATGTCAGCTGCAGAATGGAATAACAACTGCAGAATGGAAGTAGTTTTGTACTACTTCTTTTATTGCTTTAGAAAAAGAAAGGGAACAAATATTTTTGAGATTTTTAGAATGGAATAGAAAATATAAGATGTCAAAACTCTGTTTTTCATCCTATATTTTTTGTGTAAGGATGCCAATCATTGATTGGTTTTCACACTTATACAATTTGAATTTTTTTGAATAATATATATATATATATATATATATATATATATATATATATATATATATATATATATATATATATATTATTCTCTCTCTCTCTCTCTCTCTCTTTAGATATGAAAAATAAAAACTAAGACTAAGTTGGGGAAGAAGAAAGATTATTCTTTCACTAACTTCATATCAGTATTATCTTGGAAAATTTTGATAAACTCCTCCTTTGTAATTGGCTTATGATATAATTTTAATTGATTTCCATTCACAAGAAGAGGTACATTTTCTTCATCAATTGTCCTTATCCTGACTACTCCATTGTCAAATATTTTTTCAATCTCATAAGGTCCAAGCCAATGAGTCTGAACTTTCCTTGAAAGTCTTTGAACTTTGAATCGAACAAAAGTGCCCAATCCCCTGCTTGAAAATTTTTCTCCTTTATATATTTTTCATGCCATTTGGACCTTTGCTGCTGGACTAGATTGGTTCTTTGAACTGCATCTTGCTTGATTTCATCAAGCTCATTAATTTTCTCCAATCTGTGCTTCTAGGCTTTTGATAAGTCAAGCCCTAATTGGAATGCCATCTTGAAGTTTTGGATCTGAAATTATATAGGAAATATGCCTTTCTTCCGATAAACAAGTTCATAGGGAGTATGTCCTGTTGTATTCCTCCATGTAGTCCGGTAGGTCCATGAGGCTTTAGGAAGCCTATCTACCCAATCCTTCCTATGTAGATGCATAGTCTTAGCGATAATTCCTTTGATCACCTTATTGGTAGACTCTACTTGACCATTTTCTTATGGATGATATGGAGTGGATTTTCTTTGTTTCATCTTGTAATTCTCCACAAGCTTCTCCACCAACTTGGATGTAAACTGGGTTCGCTGATCTATCACAATTTCTCTTAGGACACCAAAACGAGTGAAAATATCCTCAAAGAGAAATTTAACTACAACATTTTCATTAGCTAAAGAAAGTTCTTTAGCCTCTACCCATTTAGTTACATAATCAGTACATACCAAAATATATTTCTTTTGATTAGATGGTGGATTGATTGGTCCAACAAAATCCAGGGCCCATTTTTCAAATGGTTCGATGAGTACCTGAGGTTATAATGGAATTTCATCTGTAGGAACATGTTTCCCCATTCCTTGAAAACTGTCACACCTTTTGACATACTCCATGGCATATTTAAAGATGGATGGCCAATAATATCCTAAATGAAGGATTTTATAGGCATTCCTCTTATTAGCAAAGTGTCCACCACAGGGTTCATCATGTCATGCCTTGAGAATCTCAGGCATTTCATCTTCTTTAACACACCTTCTGATGATGAGATCTAAACTTGTTTTATACAATTCATCATTAACCCATGAGTAAAATGCACTTGTTTGAATATTTTTTCTTTTCTCTCTAGGAAACAAGTATGCAGGTAACTTTCCTGTGGCTAAGTAATTAGCAATATCTGCAAACCAAGGAGATTTAATAGATATTGAAAAAATACATTCATCGGGAAATTATCTTCTACTGGAGTGTCATTTTTAACTTTTTTATTAATAGACAAGAAATCATCAACTGTTTTTTTTTTCCAGGTCGGTCTAGAATGGTGATATTGAATTCTTGCAGCAGTAATAAACATCTTGTGATTATGCCATTAGTAATAGATTTATTCATTAAATATCTAATTGCAGAATGATCTGTATGAATAAAGGTTTCATATCTGGTGATATAATGTCTAAATTTATTGATAGCATGAACAACAACTATAAATTATTTTTCAGTTACAATTTAATTTAACTTAGCAGGAGTCAAAAATTTTCTTGTGTAATAGATAGCATAGGGGATTAAATATTTTTTTCCTAATACAACTCCCAGAGCTGAATCTGAAGCATCTATTGAAATGTGAAAAGGTATTTTCCAATTTGGACCTCTAAATATGGGTGCTTCATAATTTTTTGTTTTTAAAGTTTCAAACGCCAATTGGAAATTAGGATTCCAACTGAATTCACAATGTTTGGTAAGCAATTTGAAGAGTGGGGATGTTATTTTAGTGAAGTTTTATATAAATATTCTATAATACCCTGTGAATCCTAGAAAACTTCTAACATCCTTTTGACAACTTGGAACTGATAATTTGGAGATGACTTCAACCTTAGATGAATCAACTTTAATTCCATCTTTCGAAATGTGATTTCCTAAAACAATTCCTTTAGTAAACATCATAAATCATTTTTCATGACTTAATGAAATATTTTCTTCTTTGCATCTTTTAAGAACATTTTCCAAATTTTCCAAAGCTTCTTCAAATGAATTCCCATAAACTGTAAAATCATCCATATATACCTCCACACAATCATGTATTAGATTAGAAAAAATTCCTAATACTTCCCTTTGGAATGTTGCAGGTGCATTGCACAAACCAAAAGGAAGTAATTGGTAGGCATAGGTTCCACATGGATGGGTGAATGTGGTTTTATCTTGGTCTTCGGGTGCTAACTGAACTGGTTGTAACCACTAAAACCATCCAAGAATGAGAAATACTTCTTTCCTGCTATTGTATCCAATACTTGATCTATGAAAGGTAATGAAAAATGATATTTTAGGGTAGCTTTATCCAACTCTCGATAGTCAATTCATACCCTCCACTTACCATTATTTTTAAGTACAATCACCAAGGGGAAAACCCACTGATTTTCTGAAACTGGGCAAACGAATTTTACATTCAGAAATTTTTGCAATTCTTATTTCACAATTTCCCTAAGATTTCGATTCATCCTTCTTTGAGTTTGTCTGATAGGCTTACAATTTTCCTCAATATAGATATGATGTATACAAGTCTTAGGAATAATTCTTTTCATGTCAGTCTATTCCTATGCATATGCAGAATAATTTTCTTATAATGTTTTGATTAAATTTTCTTGTTGTAATATTTCCAAGTTTTTGTTTATGTTCAAAGGTTTTCCTAGAAATATTTCAATTGTAGAGTTACAAAATTCTTCCATAGAATATAGAGACATCTACCTCGATGACAAGTATTCAATATTGTATTGTTATTGAAAATGATCATGTTCATATTCTGAAGATGACTCAAAGTTTTCTATTGAATTTAAGATTTGACTATCTTCACTAATACCAAAAATAGTAAAGAGAGGTTGTATATCATTGTCATCATCAATCCATTCTTCATATTCTATTTCTGTGATTTTTTTTGCTAGAGGATATAAAGTGAATTTATTTGTTGAATTACCATCAAAGATATACATGTCACCATATCTACAACTAATGAAAGCATCAGTTGTAGCCAACCAAGGTATTCCTAATATTAGTGGATGTCCTCCTAGATTGTTCTTGGGGGTTCAAATCATAAAATTGGCTAGATACTCTCAAGAATCTAAGGATACTGAAATGTCTTCTAATACACCATCTGGCTTGATTATTGATTTGTTTGCTAATTGCAGTAATGTAGGTGTGTACTGAAGATTTGTAAGCTTGAGTTGTTCCATGGTTTGTTTGCTCATGATTTTTATGGATGCTCCTAAATTAATCAATATATTTGGAATTTCAATACCATTGATATGTGTTTTTACAACTAGACTTCTCGGATCTAAATATTTTTGTATGGTAATTTTTCCCTTCATAATGTCTGCAATTTTTCCTACTAATTGAATTCTTTTTATTTCTTTTGTTTTTCTTCCTGGTTTATTCATGTTCAACTCTCTTATTGTTTTGGCTAGAATTAGAATCTCTTTAATGGCCTATAGAAAATGAATTTTGATACAGAAATTTTTCAATTCATCTAGAAAATCATAATTGGGCAACATTATTTGTTTTTCTACCCCTATATCAACTTGTAATCTTTCAGGAAAAGGAGGGTTAGAAATAGATACTGATGGTTTCTCTATGATATGATTTGAGTTTATTGGTTTTTCTTGTTTTTCATTTTCAGAATTCTGGTTCTGTTGAAGAGATGTTCCTTCTTCAAAACTTTTATTTTGCTGTAGAGAAATTTCCTCATCAAGATTATCTTGTTCATGAATAACAACATAAGGTTTTTTCCTCTCTAATATTCTACCAAATCTAAGTTAAACATCATTAAGATCCAGTGGAGCAATCATGTAAGTTGGAAATCGTTGTCCTTCTGTAGTGTAAGAATTTTGAGATTTTTTATTATTTGGGTTTGGAAATGGCTGGGCAAGTAGTTGGTTTGGTCTTTGTGGAAATGGTAATGAAAGTTGTGGGTTTTATTTTTGGATTTAGGGTTGTTGATTTTGTTGTGCTAATTTTTGGGGAGTATAGTTTGGATAGGATGGAGGATATTGGTAGTATTGAGAATATCTACCATAGGGATTTTTCATTCCTTGTGCCCAAGGTTGAGGTTGAGACAAAGGTTGCTGCCAAGAATTCCAATTATTTGGTGGGGGCTGAGTATACATTTGGTTGTTAAAACCTTGAGTTTTTGGCCCCTGCCATGGTCTTCTAGAGACAAAGCAAAGAGGTTCTACTGGATTTGAAGTTACTTCTTCCTAAAAAACAACCTTAAGACCTGGGATTGAAGTAAAAATCTTAGTTTCATGATTTTCTGACAAAATCACACAGGTCTCTATGAATTTTACATCAAGAGGACATTCTCTTAAGGCATGCTTCTTTTTTCACTTAGGACAGAAAATAGCTATGACATCAATTTTGGATTTCTTCTTGTTTTGTAATTTAAGGGTGTTTATCTGTTCACTAAGACTCCTTAAAATATCTGTTTTAAATTCATCAAGCATATTTACAATTTCTGCCCTACTTACTGTTTCAATTGTAGATTTATTCACTCTAGAGAGAGAAGGATCTCTTGGATTTTTCCCAGTTTTTTATTTTCCCCTTGAGAGATGAATACATAACCCACCAATTTTAGGTAATGTGAGTTGAGAGATGTCTCCCATCCCCATCATGTTGATAATTTCTATCCATTCATCTCTAATGGATTTTAATAAGATATCTTTTAAAGTATCTTGATCTAAGTTTTCCATTTTAGCTCTTTTTATGTTATAATTGAAAATTTCAATTAGATCCTCCAGGTTCTCACCCTCTCTTTGCATCATCTTGAATACTTCCTCCTTCCGATTAATAGGTATGTAATAATCCAAATATATTTCTAAAAATTCTCTTTTCATATCATTCCATGTTCTAATATATTGTGTGACTAAACCCATGAACCATTTTAAAGCTACTCCTTTAAGTGTTGCAAGAAATAGCTTTAGTTTTTTAGATTCTTGTAAGTAGTCATAAGATGTACACAAAACTTCAAATTCAAACAAAAAGGTTTCAGGATCTTCACTTTTTAATCCATGGAAATTTGGAAGAATGGAAGGTGAAATATTTTTCATTGTGGCATTTGTATCCTCATAAATTATAGGAAATCCAAAAGAATTATCATCTTCCCTATTTCTTTTGTTTCCTTCACCTCCTCTTTTGTTCCCTATACCTCTTCCTTCACCTTTTCCTCCTCCAAACAATATTTTTCTCTATTTAAAATTTCTCCTTCTCCTTCTCCTTCTCCTGCCATTGTAGATTCCTCAAAGCTAATATAAGGTTCTAACTATAAAGTTAACTGATCTTCCTCTAGTTCTTCTATCAATGGGATATTGAATAAATTTTCTTCTTCTTCTTCCTCACTAGGAATTTCTAACTCTTCAACTAGAATGTGTTCTCCTGTAGAGGTGAAAAAGGTTACTCCTTCTGTTGGAGATCTAGGATCTTCTTTCTCTAATACTGCCTCAGTGGATGAAGTAGGAGATCCTCCTGGTTGGATTTCTAATATTAAGACTTCAGGAAGGCTATGTCTGGTGAAGTATGGAATATGAATTTAAGATGGTGGTGTAGCACTACGTGTTCTAGGTGGGGTGAGTGGTGTTGTTGGAATTAAACTCCTACCTATAGATATGACTCTACCCCTAAAATCTATTTCTCTACGCATGTCATTTTTTTAAGATGTAATAAACAAGGTTACCTAATTACACTTCCTCGAAAATGACGCCAAAATGTTTAGCCAATTTAATTTTTTAAATATCTTATCATAAATCATCAACCGAGGTTAGTAATCTGATGAAGTGTGGTGGACTATATATACTTAGTTAACCTTCTTCTTACTTCATTGTGTATGTTTTTATATTGTTTTGGGGAGTTTTTTTTCTTTATATCTAAAGGAGTTAATCTTAATAAATGAGAACTATGAAATGAAACAACTAAATCTAATGAAGTTTTAATGTTAAAAACTAGTTTTGAAATAAGGAAGAAAAGGAAATGTTCTTTAACTATTCTAATTTGCATAAAAATGAATTAAACTTTAAATGGTTAGAATCTGATCTAAAAACATAGTATTTATTCTAATGACTTTGATCTTTTGGAATTTAAAGCTAATTCTAATCTATCTTAATTTAATTCTACTCCATGGATTGAAAGCATAAATCCTGTGACTAAGAATTGAAATGATAATGTTAATCTAAATGGAAAGAAAATTCAAAGAAATTGAATAGAAACTATTGTATGACCAACTACTCAATCATCCAATTTTGGAAGAATTACAAAGTCATCTTCTTGACATGATTTACAAGAAATTTGTTATACATTTAGTTTAAATATTTAATATAAGAAAGAAATTAAAAAGTATGTAAAAGAAACTCAACTACTATATGAATTAAATACTCAATCATCCAATTTTGGAAGCATGGCAAAGTCATATTATTGATATGATCTTTACAAGCATTTAATTATCCATTTAATTGAGGATTTAATCTAGGAAAGCATTATAAAAACATGTAAAGGAAAACTCAACTACAGTATGACTAAATACTCAATCATCCAATTTTGGAAGCATGAAAAATTCATCTTCTTGATATGATATTTACAAGCATTTAATTATACATTTAATTTAGAATTTAATCTAAGAAAGCAGTATAAGAACATGTAAAGAAAACTAAGATAATTGTATGCTCTAATGCTTCAAACATAATCCAATTTTGGAAAATATAAGAACTACTTTATTGAGATGTTTTTGGTAAGCAAAGATTACCCAATTATTCTAAAACTAATTCTGAGAAAGCATTCATAAATATAATCTATGAAATGATAAACAATTTAATCTAAATATCAACTGCAAGGCAATGTAAATTTAACTATGAATTGACAAAATAGAGCTAATGAAATTAAACTAAAACAACTAATGAAACCTCCTTTCTGTGAAGGGGACCTCTGCCAAAGAATGAGTTGAAATCCTAGCAGACTATGCGTGCATCAAGAAGGAACTGGAACAAATTAACATGGTCTTCTTATTATGAAAGAATAGAGTCTCAAAGCATACACAACGTTCACAAAATTAAGACCGTTTCCAGTTTTCAAACGACCGGTATTTAAACAAATTTAAATGTAACTGTATGGAGCTATTTCTGCCTACAGATGGAAATTACAACTAAAACATAGAAGCAAAATATAATTGGCTAACTCTCAATTTTCTACGTCAGAGAAAATCGAGAGTCTTTTGTTCTCGGATCATGTCCTTTGACCAAACTTTGACCACGAGCATAGGCACCTTTTTTTGTCGAATTCAAACAGGTGGATAGGACGAGATTCATGTGAGGATCATTCCAAATATTTCCATGTGACTCATTCCTTAATTTTCTCCTCAGAACCTGTCAAACCATTAAAGTAGCTGCGGAAACAACAATTAGCTTAAGAATAGCATGTGTTCTGTAGCTTAGTTACAAAAATTTATTCAAATAACAAGAACATCAAAATATAAAATAGATACCATTCAAATGCATTATCTGAGATGAAATATGTCATTTATCATTGATTGGAGTTACGGATTTATGAAAAGGTAGGGAAAAGTGATGAGAAAGGATGTTAGAGAAAGAGCAATTTTGAGGTTCAACAATTTCCTCCAATAAATAAGCATGTTTTCCTCTTGAAGCTGAAATTTTGTATGGTCCCTTCCATAAGTTCTCAAATTTACCGAGTTTCCCTTTCTATTCATTTCGAGCATCCCAACGGAGGACCACATCACCAATTTTGAAATCATCTGCCTTTGTCTTTCAGTCAATACTTTCTTAATTCTCTCTTGAAGCTTATAGGTTTTTTGAAACACCTCATCCCTGGTTTGTTGGAGATGAATCATTTGATTGATTCAACGTTGCACATCATTCATTCCAATACCTGCTTCCTGTAATATTTTCATAATTGGGACAACAAGTGATGTAAGGAAAATTTTGTCGACTCCATATACCAACTGGAAAGGAGAAATACCTATTAACTTCTTGCTACTCACTATTTCCGCTCACAAGGTCTTGATAAGTTTCTTATGCCATTTTTTCTTGTTTGCCTCCAACATCTTCTTTATAATGTTGAACAAAGAGTTGTTTGAAGATTTTACCAATCCATTGCCTTGTGGGTAATATGCGATCGAGTGACCCAACTTGATGTTGTATTTCTCGAAAAACTCAACCATTTTCTTGGACTTGAATGCAGCCGAATTATCTGTAATTATTTTGTGGGGAAAGCCAAATCGAGACAAGATATTAGTTTCCAAAAACTAAATAATAACTAAATCAGTAGCTTGCCTCATTGGGATAGCTTCAATACATTTGGTGAAGTAGTTGGTAGCTATCAAAATCCACTTATGTTTGGTGCAATATGAAGGGTAGATTTCTCCAATGAAATCAATGCCCTATTGCCAAAATGACACTTGCACGAATATGGGATGCAAAGGCAGTATCAGCAACTTCCTCTTACCTTGAAATATTTGGCATTCGTGATAGCTCACCACGGCTTTATACAAATCAACAAAAAGAGTGGGCCAATAAAAAAAATCCCTCAACACTTTATTCTCCGTGATTATCCAAAACAAATGACCTCCACAATATCCCTTTTGAAAATCACTCATTACATCCTTATTTTCACTTTGTACCAGATAATTTAGTAAGAGACCTCTCGGGTATTTCCAATATAGAACACAGTCTAAAATTTAGTACTTGGAAGCTTTTAAATTTAATGATCTATCTTTTCTTTTAGGCATATCTAGCAGAGGATTAATATGCTGAAGAACATAAATTATGTTGGCATACCAAGGGGATGAGAAAAAAATTTATGATACATGTATGAGTGAGTCATCATATTCTTCTTTGGACAAAAATTAAATGAAATTGATGTCAAATGCATGTAAATTAGATTTAGCCATCAACTTCGCCAATCGCTATCCTTTGATAATTTTTGTAGGCTTGATCTCGAGATCATACTCTAGCATAATTTCTATCCACTTTCCTCTTTTGACTTCCAGATCGGTCTGCATCAGGACATCCTTCACTGTTGCATTAGGAACATAGGCTAGAATGTGTGAGTGAAGTATATACACTCGAAAGTCTTTTAATGCCTTTACCAAGGCCAAGGCTTGCTTCTCAATGATGTTATATCTAAGGGAAACATATCTAATGGTACAACTAAATAAAGAAATGGGTTTCTTTATATTGTCCTTCTTTTTCATCAATACAATGACCAAAGTATGCTCGAAGGAAAATAAAAAGATGATGAAATCAATGGTATAGTCAGGGCTGATGAAAATAGGAGTTGTTGTTAAAGCAAAATTGACTTAATTAAATGAATTTTTATCATCCTCTGACCAACTTACCTCGTTGTCCTTTTTTAGCATATTGGTCATCTCTCGAAGATGCTCGACGAGGTTTGGGATAAATCTTCTCAAGAAATTCATCTTACCATCAAAGGCTTGGATCTCCTTCTTACTACGTGGAAAATCTATTTGTTGAATGGCTTCGATCCAGGAGGGATCAATACAGATACCATCTTTGGAGATGACATGGCCAAGAAGCTTTCCCTCCTCGATGGTAAAAAGACTCTTTTAGGGATTGAGTGAAATCCAAAAATTTTAGCACTTCTGAAATACATCTCTCAAATGATATAAATTATCATCATCAGAATGGGAGAAAACAATCAGATCATCAAGGTACACTACTAGAAAAACATTATTCTCATTTTCAAAAGCGATGTACATCGCCCAATGAAAAGTGGCTTCTACATTCTTGAGCCCAAATGGAATTTTGGCATATTTGAAGGTTCCCCAAGGTGTCGTGAAAGCAGTTTTGTATTGGTCATCCTTATGCACCAAGATTTGATTATATCCCAAACATCTGTCAAGAAGCGACATTTGAGAGGACCCAACCACTCTCTACAGGATATGGTCCATCTTAGGAAGGGGATAGTTATCTTTTAAGGACACCTTATTCAGGTTTCTGAAATCAATACGAAGTCGGATCTCTCCCGTTTTCTTTCTGACCGGAACAATATTTGACATCCATTTATAAAATATAATGGGAAAAATGATACCAGATTTAAAGAGTTTGTTTACCTCTCTCTCTATTGATGGTAACAATATTGGATTAATTCTTCTCAATTTTTGTTGAAAGGGATTTTGATCAGGCTTGACCATAATTGTATGTTGGATGATATTTTTGTCATACACTTTTAGATATGCATAGTCCTAATAAAATACCTCAGAAAATTCATATAACAAGGTTGTGTATTTACCCCTCATCTCTGGAGATAAGGACTTGGACAACTTGACCATTTTGGGATTGTTTGTTGTTCCAATATTCACATCTTCGACACCCTTCTTGGTAGGAACCATGGTTGGCTTTTTGGCAACATCATCTTGATCAAAAAAATCTTCTAAATGTACAAGACCCCTTGGGATGTTATTATCTTTAAGTTGTAACACATAAAATTGAGTAGCTTCGATCACTTGATTATCTTTATCATATACCTCATCAATATAATAATTTTCAAACTCACCTTCCATCTACAGAAAATTATTCATCTATTTTTCATCCCATAACACTTGCCAATACCTCAAGTTGTCAGGGACAGCTATTCAGTGTTTGACATGAATTTAAAACTTCCTATTAGAGAATATTGGAATCTTAAAGTTACTTGTCGTTGTGGCAAGTGAATCTGCCATTAGATTCAGACTTCTTGGAATGACCGACAATGTATATTCAGGAAAAAATTTGAGAATTTCAAGTACAACACTTCGATATGCTCTCCTCCTTGGATGCTTTACCTGGTATTCCCCTTTTACCCACTTGATTACATGCTCAGAGTCGCCATACACATTTATTCTCTTTGCACCTCACTTTTTCATAATTCTGAGGTCGGTGATCAATGCCTCGTACTCAACTTCATTATTGGAGAAATCGAAAGCTAACTTATATGAAAAAAATCTCACACTTTTTGGAAGTTTACCTGATTGATGAATTTGAATACGGATGTATATTTTGATGCCTGCCCCATCTTTTCCTAAGGCACCGTCAAAATCCATGGTCCAAAGACCATTCTCATCATCAGGAAGTTGGAATTTTGTATTCTGATTTGTTTCTTCCTTTTGGCCCACTCTTTCAACCTATTTAGTTCCTTTTTCTGATTTTTTTGGTATCTTCTCTAAAGTACTAGGCTGATTGCCTTGTCCCTCATCCAAAATTTCTCGGACACTATTTGAAATTTCTGGAATTTCCTCAACTTCTATAATTTGGATATCTAAATCATCAAAACAAATATCCTTAAAAAAAATAAATGACTCAAGATCAATATGTATAGAATTGATATGGTGATTATTTGGTTTCTATTTACTGGTGATCATATACTTCATTTTTGTCTCTCGGTACAACTTCCTTAGTTGCCCAAAAACTGGGATAGTGGCATAAGAGAAATCCAATTGCAGAGTACCTCTTAACCTTGATCCCCATGACCTTGACAGCAACATGCCATACCATGGAGGTATATCAACCACTACCACATCCATTAAGACATTTTTAGTATGAATTTTCTCAAGTGAAACCACCAAGTCCTTTATAAGACCGAGACATCGTAAAAGAATCAAAAGAGTAAAGATCACGATCAGGTCAGGTTATGTCCAAGCCCAAATTTTCCATTATGGCCTTCGACACTAGGTTATGAGAATCTCTAGAATCAAGCATGGAATTATGGAGGATACACTGATGAACCCTCAAACTGAGGTAAAACAGGGGAACTTCACTATCTTCTAGGTTACCATCTATGGCTGGACCAAAAATGAGCTCGGGTTGATCATCTTCAACATTAACCATGTCTGATGTAGGGTCTACTTTAAACATTTTAGCAACATTAGATTTTTATTGGTTTTTTTTCACAAGCTCGGTCAAGGGGATAGAAACTTTCAACTTAGAAATTTCATTTTCTAAGATAAATAGACTTGATTGTTTATCTACCTCTTTTACAACAATTTCCCTCTTGTTGGGTTGGTATTTTTTTGCAGATTCCTTCTTTTGGCCTTTTTTCTCTTTTTTTGGTGCACTTGTAGATGCCTAG
>CM076582.1:789579629-789599629 GCA_034641835.2 Pinus albicaulis | reverse complement strand
GTAACCGCACGGGTGCATCGCACATAGCCGACAGTGGTGTTGGAAAAGGCGACATTATAGGTGAAACATCACACCGTAGCCGGAGTCATAAAACCGACGCACAAGTTGAACGGTCGATGCTACACGAGTGGGCGAACAGCTGAACGATGGGCGTCCGCTTGGGTCCACCGACTGACCCACGAAACACACATGATACGCGTATTAATATGGTGTGCAAATGATGGAGAAGTCATCCAACCAATGATCAAGCAAGCATATGAGTGCGAGCACAATGGAGCACCACGAGTTAAGCCAACAGCTCGTTGGTGAAGGAAACACGTCGGCGGTGAATGCAGGGCGAGCGCGGGTCGAGTCGGGTTGTTGACGTGCAGGGTGTGCGGAATTCCTCCACAAGGCATCTGCACCGCAGGACGGGTCGATTCGGGCAGCGCGCGGGTCAAGTCGTGCGATAGACGTGCAAGGCGTGCAGAACTTCTCTGCAGTGCAAGGTTGGGTCGGGCAGGGCGTCCGCGCGTTCTAAACTTCAATTCAGAGGTCGTTCTGAAGGCATCGTGAGTTGGAATTGAGTGCCGAAAGTTGAACCAAGTGCGTATTGACAGGACGGAGCTAACCACGTAGCTCGAGAGCGGATTGGACACACGGAGAGCTCGCGGGGAGGTCTGAAATCGTTTGCAGTGCCGACCCGAGTGACCCGACAGCACTTGGGCAGTTTTACGCAGGATATTCCAGAGGTAAATTCTAATGTTGTAAACAATTGTTGTGGGCTAGTTATTGGCTTGCCTTGCCAAAGAGCAAAGGGGCTCTTTTGCTGGATTGGAACTTATACTATATTTCATATTTATGAAACATATTAATGGGCAGACCCATTATTAACTGGGAGTTGCCCCTCCCTTGTATGTATGGGCGTACACTGTGGGTGATGATGATGATGTTTATGTTTTTTGCACATTTAAAGAACATTTGATTAACTAATTTAACAAGTGTTGCCAAAGGCGTAGTCTACATACATGAGTATTACGAAAAGGAGAAGTACGGTAGTGCCGCACCTCGTCTATAGCTTGGTTGAAAGATCACCGAAGGTCTAAGGGCGTGACAGGTTTCCTCGCCCCGCCGTGACGACAGTCGCCCAACTGTTCGAAATCTAAGGTTTCCATGTCCCTGCTCAATGGACACCACCCAATTATACGTCCACCACGACGGAAACCGCCCCTGTAAGACCCACGAGCCGAGGACGACGACGGAGGGCGTTGGAATCGTTCGGTGGACATGCGACGAAAACCATGACGAAAGGTCAGACGGGTGCGCCGACGGACGAAAACATCATTCGGCTATTATGTGACGTTATCATGGTGACCGTGCGACGTTTAGGAGCGACGTGCATAAATGCGTCCAAAAATGGTTGTGCATTGGCTTGGAGGCTTATAGGCAAGTCGTGGTGGCAAGCCAACGTTAAGGAGGAAATATCACGTCGTAACGAAGGCTTTATGGGCGTTTAGTGGGTCGGCCTTATATGGGTCAAGCCCCACCCATGGAAGCAATGTGTGCGCAAAGGCACATAAGAAAGGAGGACATGCGATGGATGATAAAGGAAAGAAAGAAGGACATCAATAGCTTGTTGATTCCACCGTTGGCAAGCTAATGCGTGAGCTAGAGTGAAGGTCAAGAGTGGAGGGTGAAGCCGCAGTAGGGAAACGAAGTCTGGGTCGAGTCGAGTAAAAACGCGTTCGGCGTTCACCCGCAGGTCGATTCGGGTTCCTTCCGCAGGGCGCGTGCAGTGCAGTGTTCAGTGCATGGTCGAGTCGGGTTCCTTCTGCAGGACGCGTGCAGAGGAGTACTCAGGGTGGGCACGTTCAGGTCGAGTCAGGTTCGTGCAGCGCGCCCGCGTTCAGGGCGCGCGGAACAGTGTTTGAAGGCACGGAGTTCGTTCAGCAGGGTCAGGTTGGGTCAAATGCTTTCAGGAAAAGCATGCAGACCATGGCCCCAGTGACCCGCGTGCAAAAACGCGTTCAGGGTCCCGAGGGCGTCTGTGACCCGGGTGACCCACTCGAACCAGAATTTGTGCAGACTTCAGAGACATGTTCTGAAAGGGAATTTTGGGGTTCCTTTGGATTTCTTGCACTGTTGGGAAGCTGTTAAGGCTAGACCAAGGTACACGCACATTTGGCAAGAAGCATAAATGGTTTATGGGGGCTTGGTTGTATAATTATTGCAGATCGTACATATTTATTGAAGCATAATACCGAGCAGACTTATTAACGGGATTTTCCCCTCCCTTGAATGTATGGGCGTTCATGTGGTTTGATATTGATGTTTATTGCTGCTTTATTTCTGCACAAGAACACTTTGAAAGATTAATTAAACAAGTGTTGAGTTAGGCGTAGTCTACTTATTGAGTATTTGAAAAGAGAAAAACAAGGTAGTGTCGCAGCCGTCTATAGAGTGGTTGGGAGAGTACCACAAGTATAGGGGTGTGACATTTGGTATCATAGCTACATTTTCGTGGCTTTTTTATTATTGAGCAGGGATACAGTCGCAGTGTTTCAGGTGGTATTGAAGCTTGATGGATGAGTTTGTTTCATTGGAAATGAACTTCAAAGAAATTAAAGAGAATTCAAAGGAAGTGGAAAAGGAGTTTGATGAGGCGAGTCGGACCATCGATACATTATGCAAGAGGAGGACATCTGGCATGAGAAAAGATGAAATGTTTCGACTTGTGAAGAAAGTGAGAATTCTCCGAGCAGAAATGGACAAGGTGGAAGAAGAGCGAAGGAAGTTACTTGATAAGCTTCTCAAACTTAGAGACCTTGGAAAGATGAAGCATGGTGGCATGAAGCCCACTATGGCCGAACCAAAGGATGTTGTAGATGGGATTGAAGTCAAGGAAGAACTTGATGAAAAAGTTGGATGAGGACCAAGCACATTACAAGCATTGATGGTTGTACATGTGGTAGAAGTCGAGGACGAACTTGATGAACAGGTTGGACTAGGGCCAAGCACATTGCAAGCATCGGTGAAGGATGATTCCGGGGAGGATGTTGAGGATGCGGAAATGATCGAGGAAGAAATCGTGGAACAAGTTGAACCTGGACCAAGCACATTGCAGGCATTGGGGGATGAACCACATGGAAATGTTGCAAAAGTGACAATGATCGAGGAGGAACTTTATGATCAGGCGGTACCAGGATCAGAAGCATTGCAGACATTGATGAGGACGGAGGACACTCACTCAGAGAGTCTTCATGAAGATATGACTGGTGTTTCAATTGAGCATCTGGGAGATGGACCGTATGCAGGGATGGGAAAGAAGATGAATTCTTTGCCACTACCATGGAGGACCTTTCATCGGATGACTATGATGGAACCTTGTACATTTGAGAAGCAAGGAGCATTTCTTGTTGTAGACCTTGATAGGGAAATTTTTGACCTCACTCTAGTAGGTTCAAATTCCCGTGACAAGGGCGAAACTTGATGATCTTTGTGATAGATATGGGTCATGCTTAGCCACATGGAAATTGGCTAGGTGCCCGGCATGAATCATGGACTGCCTTGGTGGTAGGGCACATTGTTTGGGTAGACTTCTTCATGGCATACAACCAAGAAGGAACTCTTGGTGCACCTTTAGTGGGGGAGAAGCCTTGGAGGAAGTACCCATGATGATGATGGTAGAAGTGACCGAGGGCACTTAACCTGTACACTATACACATGATGGTGACTAGAGTTGAGATGAGTCTACTCTTTATGGACACACGGGCAACCAAAATTCACGTACATTGACATGAGGGCATGGCGAGACATTATGTGGAGACATTATGCAAGTGTGCTTACTAGGTGCCCACTTATGAGCATCATGTAGGAGTGTCAAGCAGGAATATTCTGAGCATGATCGATTGTTGGTGCTACATGGTGATCTTTTATAGATGGGTTGATGGATGTTGTTCACTTTGAGCAACAAGACATTGGTTGGATGAGTAGCCTATGAGCACATTCATATGACTTGCAGGGTGAGAACAACTTGTGGTGGCGCTTGCGGGAAATACAAGTATGCTTGCCAACGCTTTGGATAGGATGATGCATGGGAGCTAATGATGGAGTTGTGTTCATTGGAGGCTTCATACTACAATGATCTTGCAGTATCTGGTTCACTGAGGAGCTGAGGTCAAGACTGGTCTTGATTTTTATGCACTATGGGATGCATACGTTTGAGCACATTTACTGGGTGTGTTTGTGAGGATTCACTTGATAGAGAGGATCAACGGGACGAATTGGAGGTTGATGGAGATGCGGCGATGAGATGCCTTGGTGGTATACACTTGGGCATGGGTTGAGCCTTCTTGACTTAAATTTGGTACGCACGTTGGATGCATATTGCAGATGGGATGAACATAGCTTCATGGACCTGAATATGGCACATTGTTGAGAGGATGTTCTTGACTTGATTTGAGGAGGACCTTTCACACATGGATGATGCTCGATAGTTGTGGCTGTCTTTTGAACAGCACGTGGAGATTGGCATCATGGGTAACACATTTCAGATAGAGATGGCTCGTTGGATGGACAACATGTTGCGGATGAGATAGATCTCCATGGATTACTTTACTCTCATATGGGACGGATCCTTGATTGAGTTGATGGGTGTGACAGGATGTGAGAGGGACAACTAACGCATGGTACGAGGATGTGCATTCCTACAATGAGAATCTCTGGTTGGACTGATCACTCGACCAGTTCGATTTATGAGGGCTATAGCACCGTGCAGAGTTATGCACGGGTTCCTTGTTGTCACGCCCCTGTGCCTTCGGCGGTCTTTCAACCATGTTATAGACGGGGCGCGGCACTGCCGTACTTTTTCTTTTCGTAATACTCAAGTATGTAGCCTATGCCTTTAGCACAGTTGGGCGACTGTCATCACGGCGGGGTGAGGAAACCTGTCACGCCCCTAGACCTTCGGTGATCTTTCAACCATGCTATAGACGGGGTGCGGCACTACCGTACTTCTCCTTGTCGTAATACTCAGGTATGTAGACTACGCCTTTGGCAACACTTGTCAAATTAGTTAATCAAATGTTCTTTCAATGTGTGGAAAACATAAACATCATCATCATATCCACAGTGTACGCCCATACATACAAGGGAGGGGAAACTCCCCGTTAATAATGAGTTATGTTTCATAAGTATGAAATACAATATAAGTTCCAATCCAGAAAAAGGCCTCCTTTACTCCTTGGCAAGGCAAGCTACCTTCTGTCAAAGCTTACAATGCTTGAAAATAATTAACTAGCCCACAAACAATCATTTACAATGTTAGAATTCACCTCGGGAATTTTCTGCATAAAACTGCCCAAGTGCTGCCGGGTCACTTGGGTCACCGCCTGCCTATGAGTTCAGACCTTCCCACAAGTTCTCCATGTGTCCAATCCACTTCCAAGATAATTGGTTATTTCCAGCCCATCAATACGCACCCACTGAATCTTTCGGCACTCAATTCCGACCTACGATGACCTCAGAACAAGCTCTGAACTGAAGTTCAGACCTCCTGCGGACGCCTTGCCCGACCCGACCTGCACTGCGAACGCCCTGTGGAAACGCGTTCGGGTCGGGTCGTTTCATTTGAGGGTGACCGTATCAATTTTGCTAAGTTGTGACCGCCTGTGTGCCTTGTGCACATTCGGGCGGCAAGTTTGTTGTTTTCTCTCATGTGCGTCTGTTCAGTCAGGCGCACCGTGTCACGCCGGGTAGCCGTGTCGCACCTGGTCGCCGCACCCGGCCAAACGCGCTCGGTTCGGGTCGTTTGGTCCGAGGGCGCCCATATCAGATTTGCTAAGTTGTGACCGCTCGGGTGCCTTGTGCACGTTCGGGCAGCCCGTTTGCCGTTTACTGCCATGTGCATCCGTTCGATCGTGCGCACCGAGTCGCCACGTCGGGGCAAACGTGCTCGGGTTGGGTCATTTGGTCCGAGGGCACCCGTTTCATATTTGCCAAGTTGTGACCACCTGGGTGCCTTATGCACGTTCGGGCGGCATGTTTTTCATTCACTCCCATGTGCATTCGTTCGGTCAGGCGCGCCGGGTCGCCACGTCGCGCCTGGACGCCGCGCCCCGCCAAACGCGCTCGGGTTGGGTCGTTTGGTCCGAGGGCGCCCGTTTCATATTTGCTAAGTTGAAACCACCCGGGTGCCTTGTGCACGTTCAGGTAGCCCGTTTGTCGTTCGCTGCCATGTGCGTCCGTTCGGTCAGGCACGCCACATCGCACTGGGTCGCCGCGTCGTGCCGGGACGCCGCGTCGCGCTTGGTCGTTGCGCCCGGCCAAATGCACTCGGGTCGGGTGGTTTGGTCCGAGGGTGCCCGTTTCATATTTGATAAGTTGCGACCGCTCAGGTGCCTTGTGCACTTTCGGGCAGCCCATTTTCCATTCGCTGCCATGTGCGCCATTCAGTCGGGCGCGTCGTGTCGCGCCTCACCGCCGCGCTCGGGTCGGGTCGTTTGGTCCGAGGGCGACCGTTTCATATTTGATAAGTTGTGACCGCTCGGGTGCCATGTGCATGTTTGGGTGGCCTATTTTCTGTTCGCTCCCATGTGCGTCCATTCAGTCAGGCGCGCCGGATCGCCGCGCCCGGCCGAACGTGCTCGGGTCGGGTCGTTGGGTCCGAGGGCGCCCGATTCATATTTTCTAATTTGCGATCGCCCAGGTGCCTTGTGCACGTTCGGGAGGCCCATTTGCCGTTCGCTACCTTGTCCGTCCGTTCGGTCAGGCGCGTTGTGTCGCGCCGGGTCGCCGCGCCCGGCAAAACGCGCTCGGGTGGAGTCGTTTGGTCCGACGGCACTTGTTTCATATTTTCTAAGTTGCGACCGCCCGGGTGCCTTGTGCACGTTCAGGCGGCCCATTTGTCGTTCGCTCCCATGTGCATCCATTCGGTCGGGCGCTCCGGGTCATCGCGTCGTGCCTGGTCGCCGCGCCCCACCAAACTCGCTCGGGTCGGGTCGTTTGGTCCGAGGGCACCCGTTTCATATTTGCTAAGTTGTGACCGCCCGGGTGCCTTGTGCACGTTCGGGCGGCCCATTTGTCATTCGCTCCCATGTGCGTCCATTCAGTCGGGCGCGCCGCGTCGCGCTTAGTTGCTGCGCCCGGCCAAACGCAATCGGGTCGGGTCGTTTGGTCCCAGGATGCTTGTTTCATATTTGCTAAGTTGTGATCGCCCGGGTGCCTTGTGCACGTTCGGGCGGCCCATTTTCCATTCACTCCCATATGCATCTGTTCGGTCGGGCAGGCTGGGTCGCCGCGCCTAGCCAAACGCGCTCGGGTCAGGTCGTTTGGTCCGGGGGCACCCGTTTCATATTTGCTAAGTTGTGACCGCCCGGGTGCCTTGTGCATGACCGGGCGGCCCGTTTGCCATTTTCTCCCATGTGCGTCCGTTCGGTCTGTTCAGGCAGGCGCGCCGTGTCACGCCGGGTGAGGGCGTCCATTCGGGTTGGGTCATTTGGTCCAAGGGCGCCCGTATTAGATTTGCTAAGTTGTGACCCCCCGGGTTCCTTGTGCACGTCCAGGCGACCTGTTTTCCGTTTTCATCCGTGGGCGTCCGTTTGGGCGAGCGCGTCGTGTCTCGCCGGGTGAGGGCGTCCGTTTGGTCCGTTTGGGCGGGCGCGCCGTGTCTTGCTGGGTGAGGGCATCCGTTCGAGTCGGGTCATTTGGTCCGAGGGCGTCTGTTCGGGTCGGATCGTTTGGTCCGAGGGCGTTCATTCGAGTTGGGTCGTTTGGTCGGAGGGCGTCCGTTCGGGTTGGGTCGTTTGGTCGGAGGGCGTTCGTTCGGGTCGGGTCAATTGGTCGGAGGGCGTCCGTTCGGGTCAGGTCGTTTGGTCTAAGGGCGTCCGTTCGGGTCGGGTCGTTTGGTCCGAGGGCATCCATTCGGGTCGTTTGGTTCGAGGGCGCCCGTGTCATATTTGCTAAGTTGTGACCGCCCGGGTGCCTTGTCGCCGCGTCGCGCCTGGCCGCCGCGCTCAGGTCGGGTCGTTTGGTCCGAGGGCGCCTGTTTCATATTTGATAAGTTGTGACCGCTCGGGTGTCGTGTGCAAGTTTGGGTAGCCTGTTTGTCGTTTGCTCCCATGTGCGTCCGTTCGGTCAAGCGCACCGGGTCGCTGTGCTCGGCCGAACGTGCTCAGGTCAGGACGTTTGGTCCGAGGGCGCCCGTTTCATATTTGCTAATTTGCGACCGCCCGGGTGCCTTGTGCATGTTCGGGTGGCCCGTTTGCCATTCGCTCCCTTGTCCGTCCGTTCGGTCGGGCGCACCGTGTCACGCCGAGTCGCTACGACGCTCCGGGACGCTGCGTCACGCCTGGTCGCCGCGCTCGGCCAAACGCGCGCCGGCGAGGTCGTTTGGTCCGAGGGCGCCTGTTCCATATTTGCTAAGTTGCGACCGCCCGGGTGCCTTGTGCACGTTCGGGCGGCCGGTTTTCTGTTCTCTCCCATGTGCATCCATTCGGTCGGGCACGCCGCGTCGCGCTTGGTCGCCGCGTCCAGCCAAATGCGATCAGGTCAGGTCGTTTGGTCTGAGGGCGCTCGTTTCATATTTGCTAAGTTGCGACCATCGGGGTGCTTTGTGCACGTTCGGGCGGCCCGTTTGCCATTCGCTCCCATGTGTGTCTGTTCAGTTGAGCAGGCTGGGTCGCCACGTCGCGTCTGGTCGCTGCGCCCGGCCAAACGCGCTCGGGTCGCGTCGTTTGGTCCGAGGGCTCTCGTTTCATATTTGCTAAGTTGTGACCGCCTGGGTGCCTTGTGCACGACCGAGCGGCCTGTTTTTTGTTTGCTCCCATGTGCGTCTGTTCGGTCCATTCGGGCGGGCGCGCCGTGTCGCGTCGGGTGAGGGCGTCCGTTCAGGTCGGGTCGTTTGGTCCGAGGGTGCCCGTAACAGATTTGCTAAGTTGTGACAGCCCAGGTGCCTTGTGCACGTCCGGGTGGCCCATTTGCCATTTGCTCGCATGGGCATCCGTTCGGTCCATTCGGACGGGCGCGCTGTGTCCCGCCGGGTGAGGGCGTCCGTTCGGTCCGTTCGGGTGGGCATGTCATGTCTCGCTGGGTGAGGGTGTCTGTTCAGGTCGGGTCATTTGGTCCGAGGGCGTTCGTTCAGGTTGAGTCATTTGATCCGAGGGCGTTCGTTCGGGTCGGGTCATTTGGTCCAAGGGCGTTCGTTCGGGTGAGGTCATTTGGTCTGAGGGCATTCATTCGGGTCAGGTCGTTTGGTCCAAGGGTGTCCGTTCGGGTCGGGTCGTTTGGTCCGAGGGCGTCTGTTCGGGTCGGGTTGTTTGGTCCGAGGGTGTCCATTCGGGTCGGGTCGGGTCATTTGGTCCGAGGGCGCCCGTGTCATATTTGCTAAGTTGTGACCACCCGGGTGCCTTGTGCACATCCGGGCGGCCCGTTTGCCGTTTGCTACCATGTGCGTTCGTTCGGGTCGGGGCACCGCGTCGCGCCGGGTGAGGGCGTCCGTTCGGGTCGGGTCGTTTGGTCCGAGGGCGCCCGTGTCAGATTTGCTAAGTTGTGACTGCACGGGTGCCTTGTGCACGACCGGGCGGCCTTTTTTCTGTTTGCTCCCATGTGCATCCGTTCGGTCCGTTCGGGTGGGTGCATCGTGTCGCGCCAGGTGAGGGCGTCCGTTCGGGTCGGGTCATTTGGTCCGAGGGCGCCCGTGTCATATTTGCTAAGTTGTGATCACACGAGTGCCTTGTGCACGACCGGCGGCCCATTTTCCGTTTGCTCCCATGTGCGTCCATTCAGTCCATTCGGGCGGGTGCGCCGTGTCGCGCCGGTGGAGGGCGTCCATTTAGGTGAGGTCATTTGGTCTTAGGGCGCCCGTATCAGATTTTCTAAGTTGTGACTGCCCGGGTGCCTTGTGCATGTCCGGGCGGCCTGTTTGCCATTTGCTCCCATGTGCGTCCTTTCGGTCCGTTCGGGCGGGCACGTCGTGTCTAGCCGGGTGAGGGCATCCGTTCGGGTCGAGTCGTTTGGTCCGATGGCGTCCGTTCAGGTCGGGTCGTTTGGTCCGAGAGCATTCGTTGAGGTCGGGTCGTTTGGTCGGAGGGTGTCCATTCGGGTCGGGTCGTTTGGTCCGAGGGCATTCGTTCGGGTTGGGTCGAGTCGTTTGGTCCGAGGGCGCCCGTGTCAGATTTGCTAAGTTGTGACCACCCGGGGGCCTTATGCATGACCGGGCGGCCCGTTTGCCGTTTTCTCCCATGTGCGTCCGTTCGGTCCGTTCGGGCGGGTGCGCCATGTCGCGCCGGGTGAGTGTGTCCATTCGGGTCAGGTCGTTTGGTCCGAGGGCTTCCGTATCAGATTTGCTAAGTTGTGACTGCCCAGGTGCCTTGTGCAAGTTCGGGCGGCCCGTTTGTCATTTGCTCCCATGTGCGTCCGTTCGGTCCGTTCGGGCCGATGCGCTATGTCTTGCCGGGTGAGGGCGTCCGTTCAGGTCTGGTTGTTTGGTACGAGGGTGTCCGTTCAGGTCGGGTCGTTTGGTCCGAGGGCGTTCGTTCGGGTCGGGTCGTTTGGTCTGAGGGCGTCCGTTCGGGTCGGGTCGTTTGGTCTGAGGGCGTTCGTCTGGGTCAGGTCGGGTCATTTGGTCCGAGGGCGCTTGTGTCAGATTTGCTAAGTTGTGACCGCCCGGGTGCCTTGTGCATGCTCGGGTGGCCCGTTTGCCGTTTTCTCCCATGTGCATCCATTCGGGTTGGGTGTCGTGTCGCGCTGGGTGAGGGCGTCCGTTCGGGTCGAGTCGTTTGGTCCGAGGGCGCCCGTCTCAGATTTGTTGAGTTGTGACCACCTGGCTGACTTATGCACGCTCGGGCGACCCATTTTCCATTTGGTCCCATGTGCGTTCGTTCGGGTGAGGGCGTCCGTTCGGGCTAGAGCGCCATGTAGCGCTTGGTGAAGGCGTTCGTTAAGGTCGGGTCGTTTGGTCTGAGGTCGCCCGTGTCATATTTGCTAAGTTGTGACCGCTTGGGTGCCTTGTGCACGTCCGGGCGGCCCATTTTCCATTTTCTCCCATGGGCGTCCATTATGGTGGTCGTGCCATGTCGAGACGGGGGAGGGCGTCCGTTCGGGTCAAGTCGTTTGGTCTGAGGGCGCCCGTGTCAGATTTGCTAAGTTGTGACCGCCCGGCTGCCTTGTGCACGTCCGGGCAGCCCGTTTTTCGTTTGCTCCCATGTGCATCCGTTCGGGTGGGTGCGCCGTGTCGCGCCGGTTGAGGGCGTTCGTTCGGGTCGAGTCGTTTGGTCCGAGGGCGTTCGTTCGGGTTGGGTCGTTTGGTCCTAGGGCGCCCGTGTCAAATTTGCTAAGTTGTGACCGCCCGGGCGGCCCGTTTTCCATTTTCTCCCATGTGCGTTAGTTCGGGTCGAGGCGCCGTGTTGTGCAGGGTGAGGGTGTCCGTTCAGGTC
This sequence comes from Pinus albicaulis, assembly GCA_034641835.2. NCBI lineage: Eukaryota > Viridiplantae > Streptophyta > Pinopsida > Pinales > Pinaceae > Pinus > Pinus albicaulis. Next base: position 789,588,218 of record CM076582.1, on the reverse strand, counting down.
GGGTCGTTTGGTCCGAGGGCGCCCGTGTCAGATTTGCTAAGTTGTGATCGCTCGGGTGCCTTGTGCATGCCCTGGCAGCCCGTTTGCCATTTTCTCCCATGTGCGTTCGTTCGGGTGAGGGCGTCCGTTCGGGCTAGACCGCCGTGTGGCGCCGGGTGAGGTCGTCCGTTCGGGTCGGGTTGTTTGGTCCGAGGTCGCCCGTGTCCTATTTACTAAGTTGTGACCGCCTGAGTGCCTTGCGCACGTCCGGGCGGCCCGTTTGCCATTTGCTCCCACGGGCGTCCATTCGGGTGGTCGCGCCGTGTCACGCCGGGGGACGGCGTCCGTTCAGGTCGGGTCGTTTGGTCCGAGGGCGCCCGTGTCAGATTTTCTAAGTTGTGACCGCACGGGTGCCATGTGCACGTCTGGGCGGCCCGTTTGCCGTTTGCTCCCATGTGTGTCTGTTCGGGTGGTCGCGCCGTGTCGCCTCGCGGGAGGGCGTCCGTTCGGGTCGGGTCGTTTGGTCTGAGGATGCGTGTGTCATATTTGCTAAGTTGTGACAGCCCGGGTGCCCTGTGCATGGTCGGGCAGTCCGTTTGCCGTTTGCTCCCATGTAAGTCCATTCGGGTCTCCGCGTCGTGTCGCGCCGGGTGAGGGTGATCGTTCGATTCAAGTCGTTTGGTCCGAGGGCGCCTGTGTCAGATTTGCAAAGTTGTGACTGCCCGGGTGCCCTGTGCACGTCCGAGGGGCCTGTTTTCCGTTTGCTCCCATGTTTGTTCGTTCGAGTGAGGGCGTCCGTTCAGGCAAGAGTGCCGTGTGGCGCCGGGTGAGGGCGTCCGTTCGGGTCAGGTCGTTTGGTCCGAGGGCGTCCGTATCATATTTGCTAAGTTGTGAACGCCCGAGTGCCTTGTGCACGTCCGGTTGGCCCGTTTGCCATTTTCTCCCATGGGCGTCCGTTCAGGTGGTCCCGCAGGGGGATCGCATCCGTTCGGGTTGGGTCGTTTGGTCCGAGGACGCCCATGTCAGATTTTCTAAGTTGTGACCGCCCGGGTGCCTTGTGCACGTCCGGGAGGCTCGTTTGTCGTTTGCTCCCATGTGCGTCCGTTCGGGTGGTCTCGCCGGGGGAGGGCGTCCGTTCGAGTCGGGTCGTTTGGTCCGAGGGCGCTCATGTAAGATTTGCTAAGTTGTGACCGCCCAGGCTCGGGTGCCTTGTGCACGTCTGGGCGGCCCATTTGCCGTTTTCACCCATGTACGGCTGTTCGGTCCGTTCGGGCGAGCATGCTGTGTCTCGCCGCGTGAGGGCGTCCGTTCGGGTCGGGTCGTTTGGTCCGAGGGCATCCATTTGCGTCGGGTCGTTTGGTCTGAGGGCGTTCGTTCGGGTCGGGTCGTTTGGTCGGAGGGCATCCGTTCAGGTCGGGTTGTTTGGTCCGAGGGCGTTCGTTCGGGTCGGGTCGAGTCGTTTGGTCTGAGGGCGCCCGTGTCAGATTTTCTAAGTTGTGATCACCCGGGTGCTTTGTGCATGTCCGGGCGGCTCGTGTCAGATTTTATTTTCGTGTGAAAGGTGGGTTGGTAATTGAGTTTTTTTTTTCGGTTGTGCCTGAAGAATGGCCTTGGGTCATTTTTAGGGTCGTCGACTTTCTTCTCTCCATCACCACTCTATAGCATATGAGCGGTAATTTTGGCCATGCTCGTCCTCAGAGGCATGTTTGAACAATCTCTACCGTCCGCTCTGTTTTCTTGCATTTGGATGGGGTTGTTGTGTGTGGCTCCTTGAGATGACTGTTCGCTTGTTGGCTTCGTAGAAATCGGCTCTTCGGTATCTCTCTCTCGTGGCCCTTGGTCGCACGTTTGTTCTGTTGAAATTAGCTTTTTGCCATGTCACTTTTTGGCTCCGTCGATGTTGGATCTTCTCAATTTTTTTCATCTCCTCCCTCTTTGCTTGTGGGGGGAGGGGTTGGATTTTCATGTGAAAGGTGGGTTGGTAATTGAGTTGCTTGTTCGGGTGTGCCTGAAGAATGGCCTTGGGTCATTTGTAGGGTCGTCGAATCTCATCTTCTCTCCATCCCCACTCTGTAGCACATGAGTGGTAATTTTGGCCATGCTTGTCCTGGGAGGCATATGTGAAAAGAGTTATACTTTTGCTCTGTGTTCTCAGAGTTGGATGAGGTTGTTGTGTGTGGCTCCTTGAGACAAGTGGCTGGTCGCCTATGTCGCTCTCATGCCCCTTGCTCGCTGGTTGGCTCCGTCGATGTCGGCTCTTCGCTAAATTGTTCACCTCCTCCCTTTTTGGTGGGTGGGAGAGGTGGGCTTTTCTCTCGTTGGCTTCGTGAAATCAGCACCTCGCTATATTGTTCACCTCCTCCCCTTTTGGTGGGGGGAGGGGTTGGATTTTCGTGTGAAAGCTGGGTTGGTAATTGAGTTGTTTGTTCGGGTGTGCCTAAATAATGGCCTTGGGTCATTTGTAGGGTGGTCGACATTCATATTCTCTCCATCCCCACTCGGTATCACATGAGCGGTAATGTTGGCCATGCTCGTCCTTGGAGGCATATGTGAACAATTCCCCCTTCTCTTCGTGTTCTCAGACTTGGATGGGTTTTTGTGTGTGGCTCCTTGAGATGACTGTCCTCTTCATTGTTTGGCTCTTTATGGTGCCGGTTTCTTGTGCTTGTACTCTTTCTATGTAAGCATTGTGGGTTGAGATGCATACATTTAAGAGGAATGTGGAAGGGTTTTGGTTGTAAGCTGCCCCTCTTGCTTGCTTTTTCCATTGGCCGATGTGAGGAGCGGTTCTCCTTGTTGTAAAATTAAGGTTTGGAATTCCTTTCAGATTGCACATCGTCTGTCCCTGTGTTGGCTTTGAGGTTTTGATAGATATGGTGGCCCATATGTTTGATCAAGTGGTCAGCTTTTTCCTTGCATGTTGCGTGCATAGTAGAATTATGTGGCTTGGAATGTTGAGACACAAGGTGATGGGTATTTCTTGTTTGGTTGATCGCGTATGCGATTGTGGTCCAGTTGGGATGAGGCTTGCTACGTTGATGGCAGGGGCTATATCTGGAAGGAGGACTTCAAGGTGGAACGCTTCGACGTCCCTCCTCTGTGTGGAGGTAGCTGCAAGTGAAAAGTATCCATTGTCCAGTTGGTAAGTCGGTGGGGCAATCTCCTAGGTTTCTTGTACGCAGGGCATGTGGGGTGCGGGGATGCCTAATCCCTCCTCCTGTTCAGATATGTTCATGCCTTTTGTAGCGAGCCTCTTGATTTGCATTTATTTTTCTCCCTTTGCCTTCGCATCGAGGTTGCCCCAGGCGATCAAGCGATCGAGGTCCAGCGTTGCTACTGTCCGGGTGGCCTCCTAGGTGGTCTCGGTGCGGGGTGGGGAGGGTTGGAGGGGGGAATTTTTAAGAGAGGTTACAGGATCGGCTGTTCTTGATTTATTTTCCGTCCTTTTGCATCGAGGGTGCCGCAGACGATCAAACGATCGAGGTCCACTGTTGCTGCTGACCGGGTGGACTAGTAGGTGGCCTTGGTGCGGGGCGAGGGGGCATTTCTAATAGAGGTTGTCGATTTGGTCATTCTCCTTCTACTTCCTTTGCAGTGAGGTTGCCGCAGGCGATCAAGTGGTCTAGGTCCGCTGTTGCTGCTGCCCGGGTGGAATCCTAGGTGGCCTCGCTGGTGGGCAGGAAGGGTTGGAGGGAATTTTTTAGAAACGTTGTGGGGTGGGTTGTTCTCCCTTTATTTACTTACTTTTCTTTCGCATTGAGGTCGCCGCAGGCGATCGGGTGATCGAGGTCCATCGTTGCTGCTATCCGGGTGGACTCCTAGGTGGCCTCGGTGCAGGGCAGGTATGGTTGGGAGGAATTTTAGAGAGAGAGAGAGAGATTTTGTGGGGTTGGTCGTTCTCCATTTGTTTCCTTTGTTTTCATTTTTGCATCGAGGTTGTCGCAGGCGCTCAAGGTCCACTATTTCCGTTGTCGGGGTGGACTCCTAGGTGGCCTTGGTGCGAGGCGGGGAGGGTTTGGGGGTCATTTCTAAGAGGGTATTGTTTTTGTTTTCTCCCCTTTGTCTGTTCATTGTGGCTGTCGTTGGTGATAAGGCTTTTGCCATCCTTGCTGGTTGGGGGGTGGTTACCAACTCCTAGGCGGCCTTGATGCAATGTGACTCGGCGGGGTGGCCCATTTTTTCGCTTTGTGGATCTTGCATCCATCGTCCATTACGTTTTATGTCTTGCATGTCCTTGGCATGTAGTGTGTTTGGGCTCTAATCCCTTCTTGGGGTTGCAAGAGGTGCAAGGTATAAGAGCTTTACATGATATTTTGACCTCTCTTTTGACTTGATGGGTGTTCAGTCTGGTTCTCTGTAAGAGAGAACCTTGAATGCCCTTTGAAGTGGGAGGGTGCTACCTGGTTGATCCTGCCAGTAGTCATATGCTTGTCTCAAAGATTAAGCCATGCAATCTAAGTATGAACTAATTCAGACTGTGAAACTGCGGATGGCTCATTAAATCAATTATAGTTTTTTTGATGGTACCATACTACTCGGATAACCGTAGTAATTCTAGAGCTAATACATGCACCAAGTCCCGACTCTTTCGAAGAGATGAATTTTTTAGATAAAATACCAACGCGGGCTTGCCCGCTTCTCTGGTGAATCATGATAACTCGACGGATCACACAGCCCTTGTGCTGACGATGCTTCATTCAAATTTCTGCCCTATCAACTTTCGATGGTAGGATAGAGGCCTACCATGGTGGTGACGGGTGACGGAGAATTAGGGTTCGATTCCGGAGAGGGAGCCGGAGAAACGGCTACCACATCCAAGGAAGGCAGCAGGCGCGCAAATTACCCAATCCTGACATGGGGAGGTAGTGACAATAAATAACAATACTGGGCTCATCGAGTCTGGTAATTGGAATGAGTACAATCTAAATCCCTTAACGAGGATCCATTGGAGGGAAAGTCTGGTGCCAGCAGCCGCGGTAATTCCAGCTCCAATAGCGTATAGTTTCCCTTTGTACACATTGCCCGTCGCTCCTACCGATTCAATGATCTGGTGAAGTGTTCAGATTGTGTCGACGACGGTGGTTCGCTGCTGTTGACGTCGTGAGAAGTTCATTGAACCTTATTATTTAGAGGAAGGAGAAGTCATAACAAGGTTACCGTAGGTGAACCTGCGGTAGGATCATTGATAGCAGGGTTTTTTTTTTTAGTTCGGGTTGTGTGGGTTTCAATTGTATGTAATCTAGGAGCGTGTGGTGTGTCTCTAGGAGAGCGGGTTTGATGCTTGTCGGGGTGGTGCCTCTTGCGAAAGAGACTCGAAAAATTTTTAGTTGCCTATCTTGAGTTTACCCCTGTTGTTTCGTGTACTTGCAAGCGATGCTTTTGCGTGTCCCATCATTTGTTATTGTTTCCCCTAGTGTGTTTTTTGTATGGGGTTCGGAAGCTCGTTTTTCTCGGGAGCCCCCTCTCCAATGGTATGTTCGGGGGGGCATGGTTGCTATAGTTGAGGTGCTTGGGAAATACAATGGAAAAATCTAGACTCATCCGTAGCGGCGGTGCTCGGTCCTTTGCTAGTTGGAAGATGTGGGCCTCCATAGTTGGTTCTCTCCAAGAGGCGATGGCGGTGGTTTATGTGTTTGCTTGGGCGAGCCTTTTTGTTGGTGGTTGGTTCAAGGGAGTGGTTGCGCGTGTGCTTCCTACCTCAACCGTTTCGTGAGGGGAAAATTTCGGGGTGGGGTCAAATATGGGATGGATGAAGAGCGGAGCAATCCGTTGGGCTGGCCACCCTAGTCCTCTCGATTGTTCCTTGACATGCCCTCGCAGAAGGGTTGGGTCTAGGTAATGAAATAGCCCTCCCTTGGTCCGAGCTCCATCAAAATTGCAAGTCTCCCCGTCAATGGGCATGAGGTAGCATTCTTTTCTCGTGCCTTTGGTGTTGATGGAATTCTTCGTCCTTTCTTAAGCCACTCCCCCTTCCAAGGAAAGTAGGAAGCAGGTTATGTCCTAGTCTCACCATTTGGATTGTGGGTTTTTTGCGCGACTTGGTCATTTTCTTGGATGTGTCAATTGTTGCGATAGCATTGTGGTGTGCGCTTTGGGGGCTTCCCTCTTTTTAGGGTGTGACATTGCACCTTCGGTGTATTTGTGGCCCTGGGCTTTATCCAGCGTTGAGTTTCAGCCTGCGATAACTCCTCTTTGGAGTTCCGGTTGTTTGGGCCCCCTTGAATTTTTGGCTGGAAAGGTTGTTGGGTGTCTCGTACACGGAGGGGTGCAATAGCCAGGTGGGTTTGCTATTAGTGCATATTTTGTCTAAAGCCTTGTGTGGGTTGGGGGGTCGTTTACCTCTCAGTAGTAACGTGCTCCAGGCACTTGTCTCGTCGTGGCCCTCAGCTTTTCTAGTGGTCAATTTTAGGTTGTGGCTTTTCTGCTTGGTTTGTTTGATTGCTGCTTGTTATGTCGTGTAGATATAAAGGATGTTGCATCGTAATGTATGTGGAAGGGTGCAAAAACATGGGATGCTTTTTATTGGGTGACTTATTTTCCTTCTTTTTAGTTAAGCCAACGTCCCCTCGTGTGGCGGTGGCCCTCTATTTTTCTAGCTAGCGTTGCTTGAAATTTGGCCCCCTTTATCTCAAATTGGATTTTTTTCGCGAGTGTTATGGTGGGTAATGTGTGGTTTTTCTTTCTTTCATGTCGTTTTCTTCCCTTCCGGTCCCCAGCTTTATGGAGAAAAGCGAGAATTGTTGTGGGTCGGTGTCGGAGAAGGATGAAAAGTAGTGAAAACTCCCGGGTTGGCCACCCTAGTCCTTCTCAGTCATCGTTCCTTGCAGTTTCCCCCTTTTTTTCTAAGGCGCAAGGCTTGGAGAACTTGTACTGTGTTTGAGCCTCCCCTTGTGATTCGTTGTGGTCCCCCTAGTGTTACAGAGAAAAGGTGGGATTGTCGTGGATTGACGTTTTCGGAAGGATGAAAAAGTAGTGTGAGTTGCTGCAGGGGTGGCCGCCCTAGTCCTTCTCGATCACCGATCTGTGTAGTTCCTGCCTTTTTGCAAGGGCACAGGGCCTTGAAAGCCTATTTTGTGTTTGAGCCTCATCTCCTCTACTCGCATCCATGTTTTGGTTCTCTTTTCTTCTTCTCTCTTTTTGGGTTGCTTTTTTCCCTTCCTCCTTTCGGCCCCTAGCTTTACGACGAAAAGGGTGAATCGAGGAGGATTGTCCTTCGCGAAGGATGAAAGGCAGTGCGAGCTCCTGGGTTGGCCACCCTAGTCCTTCCCGATCGTCGTTCCATGCGATTCCCCCCCTTTTGCGAGGGCGTTGGGCTCGCGAAGAGTTTTTTATCTGTTTGGGCATCCTCCTTTGAGCGGGTGGACAATTTTGTTTCTCTTTCTTTCATATGTTTTTCTTACTTTCTTCGTTCCGACCCCTATCTTTAGGGAGAAAAAAGGGGGAGTTGTATTGGGTTGATGTTCGTGAAGGACGAAAAGAAGTGCGAGTTTCAGGGTGGCCACCCTAGTCCTTCTCGGCCATCGTTCTTTGCAATTCTACCCTTTTTGAAAAAGCACGGGGTTTGGAAAGCAGCTCTTCTTGCTTGTCTACTTGAGATTTCCCTTGTGAGGGGGTGGGAGCCACCTTCTCTTTCTTTTCTGTTATGTGCATATGTGCTATTTTTTCCCCTTCCCTTCCTCTTGTCAGCCCCCAACAGTGTTACGGAGAAGAAAGGATGGGAACTGTTGTGGTTGGGTCTTCGAGAAGGATGAAAAGCAGCGGGAGCTCTTGGGTTGGCCACCGTAGTCCTTCTCGATCACTGTTCCTTGTAGTTCCCCCCTTTTTGCAAAGGCATGGGGGGGGGGGGGGGTGGGGTTCGGGGGTGCTTGTTTGAGTCCCTTCCCTTTAGTGAGTGGGGGTTATGGAGTGCGGTTGTCTTGAGGAGGAAGGGGGCTTGTTGCTCTTGTTGCGACACATTGTACGTTGGGTTGGCTTTTAGCCATTTCTCATGGGGGTGCGATTTTTTGGTAACACACGGAAACGACTCTCGGCAACGGATATCTCGTCTCTTGTTACGATGAAGAACGTAGAGAAATGCGATAATTAGTGTGAATTTCAGAATCCCGTGAATCATCGAGTTTTTGAACGCAATTTGCGCCCGAGGCTTCGGTCGAGGGCACGTCTGTCTGGGCGTTGCATCCCAATCAAACACGCTCCTTGCAATATGTTAGGGAGTAGCAGAGGTGGTCTTCTGTGCCCAATGCGGTGCGGTTGGCTGAAATGTGGCAGGCGATGTTTCGTGGCGTTCGTCGGCAAGCAGTGATCTTGTCCCCTCGGTTGGGCAGTCAGTGTTGGTCGATGCGGGCTCTGTGTGGCATCCCTGGAACTTGCTTTGATCTCTCTTGTCCTCCCATTGGGTAGGGTGAATTTAGCTCCAAATTGCGACCTCAACTCAGGCGAGAACAGCCGCTGAGTTTAAGCATATAATTAAGCGGAGGAAAAGAAACTTACAAGGATTCCCCTAGTAGTGGCGAGCGAACCGGAAAGAGCCCAGCATGAAAATCGGGTGGCAGCGTTGCCTGAATTGTAGTCTGTATAAGCGTCCTCGGCAGCGGAGCTAGGCCAAGTCCC